>NIUQ01001865.1:0-26359 GCA_002796945.1 Plectus sambesii
TGTTTGTTGTGAAAATTGTAAAATTATTAATGCTTGTTCTGGATTCTCATGTTTGCTGATAAAACTGGGCATTGAATTGCATGGGAGTTGTTAGAAGGATGGCGAGGCTTTATGCGTCTGAAAGCACTGTTGCCAAGGCAACTATCTGGTTTATTGTGATTGCTTTTCTTAAACGACATATTTCACCGAGTCTGAAGATTCACGGTATTAAAAGATTACGGCTCGGATTTTTCAGTTAGCTACTACCATTTAAAATGCTATCAGTGTAAGATTTAACATTTTGAGTTGATTGATCAACTAGCGAGTAGGGCTGGATTTGGAGAATAAAAGTTAGGGATTTAGGATTGCGTTGATGGAAACTCGGATTTTTCCGAATTTCCATATTTTGGCATGTCTGGAATCCAACCCCACCAATGAGTAATCGATCATTCAACGCTGTTGTTGTCCTAACTGATTGCAATACCATCTTTGCCCTAATAATCATAAAAATAATCATTCTTAATATAGGTTTACTTATCTGACGCGTCTGCTATGCGATGTCCAACCCGTCGCTGCTCGCCCGGCCAGGTCGTATGGTAGTGATCGCGGACAATCTGTGGAAGAGTGACGTTCTGCCTCACGACGACGTCGACGTGCCCAGAGACCAGCTACCCGATCCCGATACCGACAGTCTCCCGACGACCGGTCGACCACAGGAGGCGCTCGTCGACATCGAACGCCGCTGGCCCGACCTCGGACTCGGTCGTATACGACTGGATAGCAAGCCGCTCACCAAGTGACGTCATTAAGTCACGTGACATCACTTTTCGGCACTTCTCCAATCGTCTATCTTTCCCGAAGCGTCTCCCTTTCTCAACATGGGCAATGAGCAGAGCGCTGAAGGAGGAAGTGGCTCGTCGTCGACGCTGTCCTTTCTCCAGAAAGCCAAAGAGGGTGAGGATTGGGCGATTGGCTCAGTGCCAACATGAGCGATGAGCAGGATGGTATCAAGAAATCTGGTTGCCATAGCAACTTAAATACATGTTTCAGTTGTAATGATTGCTAAATTTTATGAAAAAGGAGAAAGTTCTCAAAACAGATTTGAAAATGGCTGGCATTTCGTATATCGCGCCACTTGCCTAATCTACGCAGATAGACCTAATCATGCGAGATCAAGGATGAGAGGACAACTATATTATATGTATCACTTTATGAGCAGATTGCTTTATAGGAATCAGTCCGAAACCGGTGCGAACGGACAAGATTATCATTGTCAGCAGTGGCGGCGAGCCGATCACCTTCGATCCTTCGCAAGATGAAGACTTGAAAAAGCTGCAGGTATGAATCTTTGTATTTAGTTTTTTTTTTCAAATTACGGTATGGATTTTTTTAAGATTCTGTCGATTTAGTCTAAATGCTCTTCTTTCTAATTTAATAAAGACTAATATGAAGATTAATGAGAACTAATGAAGATCGTTATAAAACAGAATAATGATAGGAATCTAGACCCGATGTGAACTGACAAGAATTAATACCCAGCAGACTATCAAATAAAATTCAGTTAATCTCCATATTGATATTTACTAACTCCGCTTAACGATTCATTTTCAGGAAATCCCGCCGTTCTTTCCGATTCTTCGCGGTTCCCTGAATCACGTTGGTCTGAAGGATCCGCCCGACTTGTACTCAAAGTTCAGCAGCAAGCCGGTGCTCAAGCTGTGCCAGCGTCTGCAGGAACATTTGGCGGCCACTTCCGAGGTCGTCGCCAGCGAGCAGTCCTCGCTGGGCACGCGCATACGAGAGGTATACGGTAGATTGCATTCTGTCCCTGATTTTCAGGAACTCCTTTTTATTAATGTCGAGTTATGCTATCTTTCGCAGTCCCATTATTGTGGATCTTTATGCTTTAGGGAACATTGATATTTATACTTCATTTATGCTTATACTTCTTGCAAGTTTCCGCTCTTGACGGCATGCTTAAATTCGTTTATACCGGTCATAATTATTGCTATAAACGAACTGCATCGTGTGAGGGAAAGACGCTCTGGAGCCGACCGAACTTAGTCGGTATAAGCGAATAACCACTAAGCGATACCGGTGTAAATAAATTATACTGCATAGTGTGCCTTGCATCAATTTCAAATCTTTAGATCGACTACGCGACGGCGACGTTGGCGAACTACGTCAGCGACCGAAAGAAGACATTTGAGCGGTTGGCGGCGGACATTCAGAAGGTGCGTGACCTGAACGCGCAACTGAAGAAGATTGCGAGCAATCTGCAAGAGTTGGTCCCCACGGCGCAGCTTATCAACGAGCTCCTTCCGCCCTCCGAGCGCCTTCCCCCTCTCAACCTCGGCATTATTCTCGAACATTCCATGGCTCCCGCGACGGCTCCTTCCACCCTCCCCGCTGATTCGGTCGTGGATACGTCCGGAGCCATTGAGGAACAGTTGGTCGTCGACAGATCACTCTAATGTATCTTTGTTTGCTGCTGCAATTCTGTCCTCTGCTTTTGGTTTGGCGGTTCGCTGAATGAATTTGCGCTGAAACGCTCTCTCTCTCTCTCGCTATAGTTAGTCCGATTGCGACTATTCTCAGAATGCATTAGAAGACGGACTCGACTATAGCGCGGGGATTGAGTTGTTCAGTTTAAATTTGCTCTGTGGAATGCCTTGATATTATGGCTTCTCGCATTGTTTCTTTCGGTTTTCTGCACTTGGCATTTTGACAAGATCGTTGCTCATATTGCGAGAACAGTCGTATATCAACTGAGCAAAATTGCGAATTGCGTACGTTCTTCTATGTTCTTCTTATGTTGAAATAGAATGCGCTGGATTGCTAGTTGGATGGACAAATTTGTACCCGATTGTCGATAAGCTTGCGTGTTCTGACCAGACTTCTGTTTCCTTTCATGTCACTTGCCTTTTATTTTCCATCTTTTTTCGAACCGCTTGTAAATGTTGATGCACTGAAGAAATCGATTTGTGAATGATAATGAAAGTTACGATGGACTGGGATTAAACGGCAAAACTGGCCTTTTTCAAGCCTCGATACCCCCAAATTGCTGCATCGAACGACACTAGATCGAAACCTTATCAAAAGTCTTTGCCTCTAAACTTCGACAACTTTGTTCATTCTTAATAGTTAACTTCTGAGCAGTTGACATTCGCTCAGTGCTTTATTGTGCGACGTTTTTACGGTAGAGACTAGTGAAAGTATCCGCTTTTAACCTCTGCCATCCCCTCATTCGCTTTCCCTCTTTCGGCGCTATAATGCTGGTTCTCGTCTCGTGTTGCGTTGTACACATGTTGTTGCTGTAAAAAATTGCTACTTTGCCTCGTCAATGTGACTGTGAATTGAATAAAACAATTCTTGATGATCACTGTGCGCTGACTCGAGCAAATTGTTGAAATCGCTAAATACTTCAGCTTAACTTGATTGAGATCTTACATCACCTTTCATTTTAATGCGTCACTTTCGCATTCAATATCGTCAACTCTGCAGTCGGTTGGGAAGTTAGTTGGACGAAATGGAATGCAGGGTTGACAAATTGTGATGAAAGGCGGTGCAATTTGGTCATAAAATGTTCTAAGGGGTGTTTTGCAGTACTGATTCAGGATGGAGGAACCGGATATGAGTTTCGTGGATGCCGACGTCGTCCTGGACGAGGTACTCAACTTTCTTGGCGTACAGCCAAGTTTTTTACCGTTAACCGAAAATAGTGTGTTTTGCTGCAATAAGTTTCATTCACAATACTCGACTCGCAATTTTCAACTCTTAGTAAGAAGAAGTATGCGTTTGGAATTTTGTAAAACCATTTTACTCATCACGTTAACACTAATCAAGCTTTTTCATTGCAGTAGCAGTATCCTATTTGAATTTTTGTTAGTGCATATATTATTATCGTTGGTTGATGGTGAGTGGTGCAGTTTGCCAATGCTATACGACTAAAATGGAACATTTTCACTTTGATAACTAACATTTCATTTTTCAAAAACGGATTCTATCACATTTACCCTAATTCAGATCGCCGCGATCGACCAGAAGCGTCTACTCGCGTTTGTCAACTTTTACATCACGCGGACCGTTCGGTTTCTGAACAATTTTGCTGGTTCAACCGAAGTAAAGCTGTTCCAATTGGAAAATCGACTGGGTCGTCTCGAGGGCGCACTATCATTGTTGGAAGCGAAGGTTTGCTTTGCATTCAATGTTGTTATTGGCAAGAAGGGGGAGTTTGGCTAGTGGAATGCGCGCCAGCCCTTTACTGTTATATCGCTTCTTTTCGATTTATAGCCCTTTCGCATTTCTGAATGATAATATTTGAGACTGTCTACTGAATCGAATATGCAAATTCCAGTTAGGTATCATTGTACGCTTCCTCGCAACTATTGAAAGATTTCCATTTTCATCACTGTTATCGTGTTTTCGGGTACATGGGTGTTTCCCGGAAAACGTGATAACGGATGAAAGAGGATTAAAATAATAGTGATATTGTGCCACTATATGTTTCGAAAATAAAGGCTTAATATATGTTAATGGAACTTTTAAATAAATAAATAAGAATTAAATTTAATTGAGTGAATATAATAAAAATGTATTTGTAATATTCTATTTAGATGGACAGTATTCCTGGTCTCGAGTCAATTCCCGTGACTCAACCATCAGCGGAAAGGACAGTTAGCCAACCGGTAGGGCAAGTGAATGAGGCAATTGTCCACCGGCCTGAACCTCAAGTGCCGGAAGTAAATACAGCAGGCAACCCACAGAAGGTAATACCGCTCTTTTTCTTATCAGTTTGAATGAGAAGGACGCTTGGAAGAAATGATCATTCTGATTTGCAAAATATCCTTATAAATGCGAAAATGGAAAGAATAACTTAATTCTGTAGTGTTGATTGAACGATTAGCACCTATAACTCTACTGCCCAGTTTCATTTGATTTAATGCATAAATGTCGCCGTATTGCGGGTTTTTCTGAAGTTATCTATTGCGTGGCATCTTTAGCAACCCAGTTTTTTTGCAGGAAGATATTGAAGCAGCGTTAGAGAGTGGAGAATCGTCTCAACCACCGCCGCCGGCAGCTACTACAACCAACCCTATTAAAACTGATCCGCGATACGAAAAATATTTCAAAATGCAGAAAATGGTAAATATTGTATTTCCCGTTCTCTCGAAGGTCCCGGAAAGGACTCCTCAGTAATGTAACAATTCTTCTGTATTTGAAAATTTGTAAGACAAACAAAACACTGGCAGCAAGAAAGCTAAGCCTGAATGTCGTTTGAATGAATGTATACAGTGAACAAGATTTCCCTTTTCAGGGTGTTCTTGAAATGGCCATCAAACATAAGATGATCGCTGATGGCGTCGACCCGACTCTTCTCGAGTATGTCCTTTTTAACTGTCAGTAATTTTCAGCGGTCGTTCTCTCAGTATATGCCAAATTTTGGCATCAATCCAACTTAGATTCTACCGCTTTCCGTTTTACAAAAAATTGGCTGCTTTTCGTTCTTTTCTACTTCACTATATTCAATCAAATGCATCATGGGTGAAAATTATAAAGCCCCATTATATTTTCGAAAACTTTGTGCAGATTTCGAAACAAAATTTTGAGTGAAAGCGACGTAAAAAAACAACACTTTATATGAAAACGGCGTGAAAAACAAACTTTGATCAGTGTGAACTTTCAGTCATCCCGACCAACCAGCGCCTCCTACTGCGGGTGCGCATTCTGCGGATGCGACCTTCGTAAGCGCCGCCGATTCGGATGATGACGACGATGCTTCTGTGGCGACTTTTAGTAGCAGCGATTGATCGCGATCTTTTCACTTTCATTAGTTCGGCTGTTTGCGCGTGCATTGTGCTATCATTGGTTCTTAATTGTGATATGATTAATATTGCGTTCCTTCTCTTTATTGTGCTTACCATAATGACGTCATGAGAATGTTATAGGAAGCCTATTTTTGGAAAAAATGTTTTAAGAATGATCGGATGTGGGCGCGCATAAGGCAAAATAGTAAAGGGCGACCAAGAGGTTGTCTCACAAGTTTTGAAATTAGTAACTGCGGCGTGCTAACCTGATTTTAATATCTATGATACGGTATCATTGCAAAATCCATGCAATTCTATATCAAAAACGAGTCTGGTTTGTGAATCATTCAACATCACGAGCGCCTCCGAGTCGAGGGAGTTGGAGGGCTCAGCTATCATTCAGCTCTTAGGGGGAACGATACTAGTGAGATTTCAGAAATATTGCGGAGTAGTGTACTGCAACAGCTAATCTGGCTCTTCTAATTAAGCTATTGATTCGATTGGTCTCTGACTGAACTAAATGCCTTCAGCAAAACGTTCGAAAGTACAGAAAATCAAAATGCCGGAGAACAACGGTGGAGCCCTCGAGTCAGTTTTTCAGAAAATTGAATGAGCGGGACTTGATTAAGGACGATGAGATATTTTTGCATGAAAGTATGCAATTCAAATCATTATTTCTCAATCTAATATCCGGTAAAAGGAAGCTTTGACAACAGCCATTATATCGATAAATACTTTTGAATGACGGAAAATTTTGAACTGCCTCATAGTGTCTCAGCCCCGTTCACCGCAGTCGACTCAGCATCAGCGATCAGCGACTATCTCGACATACTAAACATGATAAACGATAGTACTGACCAGTACTTGAGAGATTTTTATGGTCCCACGTCAGGATGGTTTTCTGTATACATCGTGACAACTTCGTCGTTAATAGTGTCCAGCAATGCATTTTTCCTCCTCTTAACGTTGACGTCAAGTAGCTTGCGTAGCAAATCGTCAAACTGGTTTCTAATCGGTTTTTCTTTTTCCGACTCTCTTCACGGACTGGCACATGTTCTTAATGGAATAGCTATTTGGAAAGGATCAGTCGACGATGGATATCTTTGCTCTCTGTCCGGCACTTTTGTCATTTTCACTGCAACGTGCAGTTTCGGCTTTCCATTTTTGATTGCTGCTGATCGCTACTATAAAATTACAATACCGCAGCACGGAAAATTCTCGCTGGGTCACGTTCTCTTTTCGGTTTGTGTTATTTTCTTCAAATAAATGCTCTTTTTCACTTATTATTGACAGGGTAGAGTTATTTGCACTTAGCAATAAGAAAGTATATCGCTGTAGTAAAAATGGTCTTCGCTATTAAAAAAATATAGCTCTCTTAAGAATAGCTAAGGTCCCGAAAAGGTGATAGTAAACAGGATAAAAAAAACGAATTGCTGAAGAATGAAAATGTTTTTCCAGTTTGTTAAAAAAAGGCTATTCATACTAATTGATGTGAACCCAAGAAAATTTTAACAAAATTATGACGTCATTTTGAGACGGTACATCTGTTTTGGAGGTATCCTTCTACCGGGATTTCTCGAAAATAAGCCCCCCCGGGCTTATTTTCGAGAGTCTTCTCGAAAATACCCCCCGGGCTAATTTTCCGGTCAAGAATTATTCCGACCGCGTCAAAAAAACTTACCACTTTTGCTGCCTTTTCGCGAAAATATGCCCGGAGCGTAATTAAATACGCAAATTATATCATAGTACGACGCGATTTCGCAATAAAATTATCGCAAAACACTCGGTGAAATATCGAAATCGGTTGCGTTTATCTGCTCTACTGTATTATTGAGTGCATTAGGTTTACTTTTTGAACAGTATGTTCGTAAATTATATGTTAATGCTATTTTTATGAATAGGAGGGCAAAACACTGCAATTTTTGCATTTTTCGAAAATAAGACCCGGGCGTATTTTAGAGGAAAATGTTGAGGTTCGAAAATGCTATTTCTCGTAAATAAGCCCGGGGCTTATTTTCGAGAAATCCCGGTAAGTGGCATCAGACTAGAATATTATGAAAATGCTAAGTCAGTTTCCGCCAAAAAATTGTCTCGAAATATTTGAACTAAAACCATCTGAAGGCGCAGAACTAAACGAGTAATCTATTCACTTATCATCTCGTGAATGTAAGAAAAAGCTTATCGAGAACAATGGAACATTGAGTATCATTTGGAAATGGCACTGTATAGTGATAATCTTAAATTAATCGTTTTTATTCAAAAGATATAATTCAGGATCGCTACATAATTCCACTCATCATTGGTTGGTTCTTTTTATCACCAGTAGGTAACTTGCCCTTACTATTCGCCAATTCATTCGGAGAAGACTTCGCCATCGGCAGCTGCGACGTGCGAATTACAAAAGTTTACTTGCTAATAATTTACGATTCGTGGGCAATGAGCCTATTTTTCGTCTCTATCGTTTTTGCATCCGTTTATTATTTGCGTTTGACCAAATGGTTGAAAGAGCAGCAAAATGAAAACCAGATTGAAGGTTCAAACTATACAAGAGAAATCGCTACGCTTACTAAACTGATCCTGGTAATTCCTCTGCTGCTCACATCGCCGGCAGTTATACTTAGCGCCGGTCAAATGGTTTTACCGGTATGTATTTGATTATTTTAATGTTAACGTTCCAGACAGATAAGAAAGGAGAGAGCCATATTATCAACCAGTTTACCTGATGAATAAAACTGCGGGACACTTAAAGCGTCTAAATCTTGAGAAGAAGAGAGATACTGTTTTATCTTATTGCTATTATTATGTTTAAAGTACGGGTGCAGCCAGGGCTGGATAAAGGGGTTAAAGTCGCCAAGCCAGTGCCACTCCAAAGCGTTGTTTACTTTCTCTTGCCATTTGCAAGTTCTAAAATTAAAGACATTGACCGGACAGAGTTACCAAGGCACATGTGTCAGTTTTTAGCGTGCACTTTACCATGTTTTATTGAACTGCATTTTGCTGTTAAGGATATGCCCATCTGGCTGAGACGAGCAATCATCACTCCATATTTCTTCGGTAATATTGCTAATCCGTGGTTGACGATATTTTTGGTGCGACCTTTTCGTCATCGCTTTCAACAAGTATTTCCAATAGCCAAAGTAACTCCCATAGCTACAGTTATTGATTCAACTGGAAGAGAAATCGATAGAACCACTTCTCGTTGTTAACTGTAACTCTCTAAAGAGTAGAGTTTTGTGTTAAAGGCGTGATCGTAAAGCCATTGTTGGAAAATCTGTTTCCTAGTGATTGGTTTGGCAAAGTAAAGCCACATCACATTGCATTTCATCCTATTGAAAATTCTGAATTGTGATTGATATCTGCTTTGTTTGAACGTGCCATTGTTCATTCTTTCTTATTGCTTCCATTTCCTTTTACAAAGTTGTACAAATGGGTATGAAAATTATATATTCCAAATTTGAAGCGATTTTGTGTCTTCACTTCAAAGTTATTTTAAAAAAAGTGAATCCGAGAACTTTCAGCGCACCCTGTAGTCCCCTACTGGCAAGAATGAGTCAAATGCATTAGATTCGCTCAACAAAAGTCTCAGTATGACGCGGGAGTCATTATTAGCGACAAATTACGAAGTTTTTCTGTGATAGCGCGTACGGTACAGTACGGTACATGCAACTTGCAAGAATTTATTCTCTTGGTTATTGTTCGATTCCTGTACTGCTCCGCCGAACAATCATAAAACAGTCGAAATTTTTCATGTAGTAGAGGGCATGCAGTATTTGTAAATTGTTTCATCACAAACTACCAATACATATGCTTCACAAGTGTCAAAATCGCTTAAAAGTCAGAATCGCTCTGTCTGAAGCGTCTTTCATCCGAAAAATGACATTTCCTTCATTGTCTTTCCAGTCTTCATACATGACAGTTTTCAACGGTTGATATCCTTCTTTTAATCGCAAATGTTGAGTGATAGCATTTGTCGAGGTTGTGCTGATTCCTTGGCAGCCCAACTTTCTGGCTGTGTCCATGCGCATTGAGCTCATTTGCTTTGCAATGCCTCTTCCAGTGTAGTCTGGTCGAACGTAAGTGATTTGAAGTTTTAAAATATGATTAACATCTGGAGGAACGAGTGACCAGATATCGTTCTCCATGTGGACGAGGAATTCGAAAACCCGCAGCGCCTGAAGATACACATGAAAGTAACAGATGAAACACAATCGTAACTGAATTATGCATGTGAACATTTTGAAGAGAAAGTTTTTCAATTCTGCTAACTCTGAATTTTGGCAGGATGGATTGAGACCGGCTCGCCCTAAAGATGAAACGGAAACGCCTTGAGAAGCCAAAGGAATAAAGCTTTTGATTGGTGGTATGAGTGTGATTCATTCTTAAGCATAAAATTGTCCTTAACAGTTGATATAAAAGATTTTGCCCGCCCTCTGACAGAAGCATTAGCCTTATCGATTGAAAAACTTAACAATAAACTACTTTGCTTCCATCCAACATCTCATGCCCGTATTTAAAAATTAAATGTACCTTTGCAGTCGGTTTCAGTTTCGTGTATAGGTCGTCCGACTGGTGTTGATGACGCGATTCGATCGAGCAGAGTTGAACGGCCACCATCTCATCGTCGGCATTCTTGACCACGACGGACACCGGTTCCTTCAGATACTTGTTAACGAAGAAAGGGATGTAGGAGATTGTATCCTCTTTTGTCATCCCAAGCGCAACTCCGAGCGGCTCGGTCTTGTCAAAGCCATCAACCACCATCTTTGTGATGTCTTCGGCATCTTTCGGCGTAGCGATAGAGTATTTCAGCGCTTCTACCGAGCTCGTTGCGGCGGAATAATAGCGTATTGTATTCTCTTGTAGCTTAACTGGCAAGCGTTGTGGGCGAAACAAACGAAATAATGCAGCCATGTCTCACTGCATCTTCAATTTTTCTTCTTTCGTATCAAATATTTAACTCCGCTTCGTCGCTTGTTCTTACTATGGTTTACGCTGACATATAGAGCAAAAGCAGGAGTATGCAACCAAACTCTTCTATCCTGCTCGAAGACGCTGAAGACGCGGCGAGCTTGTAGACACACGCTGAGGAAAGCGAAACAAGCCCAGTCAGCTTTGTTCAACAGAACAGGTTTTCTTGGGTCGCTGCTATCAGCGGTGTAATAGCGGAGCAATAGGCTGTTGTAAAACCAGACCAGTTAACCTTCCCCTCTTCCTTTATTTGCACAATTTGAATCGGCGGGTATTGCACTTAAACCTGGATATGTCGCTTGAACTTCCCTCCCTTCACATGTATAGAGGCAATGGGAATAAAGCTATAGCTTTTGTAAAAAGTATGCAAACTAAAACGCAAATTTTCAAAAGGCTTATGATCCTTACAGAATGATTTTAAATATATTGTCTGCTACAAACTTGCCTTAAAATGCTATAGTTGGCATATTTTTGCTGTGTTTTGATGGAGCGACTGCGGTCGTGGCATGGTTAGTTGCAAGTGTCAGTGCTAGTAGCGGAGTCAGCAATCTTGTAAACAATATTATCAGCACTATTAGCATAGCCCAGCTCAGCTTAGTACGCAAGTATGTTGCAATGGGAGTTAGGACGAGCCGAAAAAGCAAGCATGCAGCTTGACTGAGACTTTAAATAACTTTAAAAACATTTAACTCTTGTCTTCCTATCTAATTTTCCGTCAGAGCCAAATACAAAACTTGCCCATTCAGTTGTTCGCTTTATATAACCTCCAATTTCACTTTTCGATTGAAGAGTCTTAGAGCTGGGGATCATATTCTCATGGAAGATTTTTTATTTTGCATAATACCGAAATTCGATTAACTGTCGGCATACGACATCTGCAACCGAAAACAGCACAGATACGTTATATGACTTAAGTAAGCTATTGGCAATGTCGCTATAGTAGACGTGATGTTAACTATCACCGAAACAGATATAGCTGTATGCATAACTAGTATACGCGTCGTCTACCATCATCAGCTATCAAGAAGTATTCTGAATATTGCCTTAAATTGGACAGATTGCTGAATTACTGGCTTCGAAAGAATCGAATCTAATAGATTTTGAGTGTGAGATGATGCATTTAACACAGCACGTCACTATGATATGCACTCCAAATAAAAAATGTGACGAAGGAAACGTACGGGCACAATTGTGCTAAAGTAGCGCATGTGGGAAAGGGTATTCGACTTCACGCTGACCTTAGAATACTACATAATGTGCTGTTATTTTCGTCGAGAGCTTACATGAAATTTACTGAGCGCATAAAAAGAATAGAAATCACTCAGTCATTGCGAGCACAAAATCACAGACATAATATAGCGGTCATGCGTACTATGCAATGATCACGCGCATCGAAAGTCACTTAATGTCAAGCGGTCACCAAGTCAGGAGCTGCTGATAAAAATCATTGGCTTCACACAAAAAACATTTAAACACGTAATTGTCCTATACATCATGCCGATCTGCTATCAAAATAAACATCGAACAACAAACAAGATTCAGAGTTAATCGGGAAATAACCACTTCTAAGGTTCAAACATATTGAGGTTTACATTATATCGGCGGCGACGAAAAATTCAGAATCGACAGGAACAATACTCTTCAACTTTACATACGTCCCCTAATTTGAGCAGACGCAATTATCAGAAGTCACTCCCAGCAGGCCCCGAATTATCAGACGCCACACTTGCACGCAATATTGATAGACATAGTTTCAAACTCCCAGTCGTTAAGACTTGGTTCCGGCTCGTTTCTTTCGAAGACATTCAAGTAGTTCATCAGCCTGCCGACAATAGGGTTATTTTCGTCCACTGGCGATTCAGGAGTGCAGGGCTCGCCATCCCTGATTAGACGGAGCACCTGAAGTAACGACGAGTTTACAAGCAATTCATAATAACAGAGTAATAGCACTATTTTAAACAAAGAATCGCGTTTTAAAGCGTGGTAAAACGTCTTTCTTCATGAGTAACCCAATGTGCAAATTGTGAGCAGGAAGATGAATGAGCCCGAAATTACAATAAGCAAATTTAAAAAATGCTGTACTAAAGAAAGTAGACAAACCTTGATCTGATACGGTTCCGCCGGTCGGCAGTAGTACGATCCGTATATGCACTTATCCGCGACACATCGCACAGATTTGACAAACGAGGGGTAGTAACTGGGTCCGAGCGCGATCCAGCTGTCCTCCGTCTTGCACTGCCACGGCATGTGAACACTCGGTCGTGGAAAATTAGCGAATCGTTGGAAACGGCCAGTACGCCTTTCTGGCGAAGAATTCGATACCGTCCTGTTGCGCGAAGGAGAAGAAGTCGAAGTGGGAGGATCGGTGTCGGTACTCGGGTCGATTTCTAAATGTCAACTTTTCGTTAGGGAATAGATTGATCAGAATAGATGAGTGGATAAGGTGTAAGAATTACTCGTGCAAAGCATGCGTGATTACAAAGTTTAATTATAAGTAAAGAATTTTCCATTGTTGATGGACTATATAGAAAATCACCTTTCACCATTCTCAGACCACTAACACATATCCATTTAAAAACTAACCATTAGGCATATTGAAGTCAAAGTCGCGCCCGAAATTGGCGGTCGTTTCAAAAACGCTGGCCAGGCTCGTTTCCCGCGGTCCGGTTAGTCTCATATAACGTTCGTCATAGGCGGATCCAAGTAAAGCCTTCATTTTCTCGCTTGAAGGAGGTCGGCAAGGTCGAGGACGAGAGAGGGGTCGTCTGACGTTGAATCGTTGGTGCAATTCCTGCTCGAGTCCGTCGATTCGCTGCGACAAATTCGTCAGCGTCGCCGTCAGAAGTAAGTACATGTACATAGCCAGCGATGTGCCGATTGTGAACAAGCAAATCCGTCTAATATTCGCCATTGCACTCGATCAGTATGAGTCACCGTCGAGGGTTGGTCCTTGTCAAATAGTAAGAAGCTAAAGAGCCTATCTTTCCTCAAAAAGAGAACTAACCAACTGGCTGGCTACTCGCTCGAATAGCTGTCTGATGTGTCGTTCGTCCGTTACATTGCGCTCTGATATCACGTCGCAGTAGCTCGATAATGAGTGACATCTAAGTAGCGCATTATTAATTCCTTTCAATAAGGTAGCATTGTTACTAGACGCGCAAGCAAGATAGTCCTCCGCCGTGACCCAGTCGTCTCTTTGCCCTAGATGGCGCGATGTGACAGGATTGCGCGGACGCCTGATCGGCTCGGTTGTAAAGCAGCTGATTTGTAAGCGTGCGTAGTCGATCAAACTTGACAGGCTTGGTGTCCAATCATTTGTTCTACTCGCCTAATAAGCGAGCGCGTGCTACTATGACGTCATCACTACACGAGCTTTCAAGCGAAAAGTATTCGATTTTAATATTATTCCTCTTTTTCTACGGAATATCAATATCACTTTCAATTAGTTTGTTGTTCTCATTAATAAGAAGTCTCGGAGAAAATCAGTGGATAAATCAGGTTCACAGAAAATGCGATCATTGTCGAGCGATACATAGAAGGCAATAGCATACTAATTCGTCATGCAAACACTTCTGTCACTTGACTCCATTCTTCGCAAACTGCACATAAACTTGAATCCTTGTCGATCAACTGAGTTACACGTTCAAATAGCGATCTTTGCAAGAAAATGTACCAACCAACTATAATACCTGTCATGACATTTCCTCACTTATGTTCATCTAACTTGTCAACAGCATCCTCGCCTTCTAAGGCAGACTAACTGTTTTGCCCAAGACATAAATTTAAGCCACAAAAATGGCTAAACTCTCATCAGCATAAAAATTCTACTCACGAAATAAGGGGCTTTTACGTATTTAACTTTTTTCAGAATCAATTTGACAGTTTATGTTAGGAGTGAGAGTAATTAATTAAAGAAGGTTTCGGTTCAGTATCGTTATCATTGGATACATATTTTCAATATTGTACAGTTTTAGGGTATCACGAGAACTGGAATCGAAACTGAATTTGAAATCATTAAGCCACGATCCGGACCGAAAGGTGTACCGCGTTGCGTGACAACTGATCCTCGTAATCTCTGCTGATAACACAAATGCGACGAGAGCGTACCGTATCAGATCCCGATGGCACGAACGCCTAATCATCGTAAGTTAGTGGGCGAATTTTCGTGGTAAATGCGAACTGCCGAAATTTGAGTACAAATCACAAAATGCAACTGCTCGATTCCATTATTTTAAGATTTAGCAAATGCTTTTTTCGCGTTAAAATTTTCAGTTGCAGTATCCTCCCTTATCCTCAAAGATATTCTACCCATAATAGAGTTCAGATCGCACTTAATATCGTATCCTTCAAGCTTCGATCAGTTCATGGAAAATGGACTGGGGCGCCAGAAGCGTTTGCGTGGCATATATGTCATGGATTCTTCTTCATCCGCTGTATATGAGCTGGTTTTTCCATCAGCTTCCAACTCGTCTTGTGCTGACGAAAGAGGTAAAAAGGTAGGCGAAACGGTATGGGTGGGCAGCGGCGTAGACGGAAGCGTGCTGGCATTTGCAATAGTTGCTTGATCTTGGTCCAAAATTTGTTTCAGTCGCTTCTGAAAAATATTAAAAGCTGCATTATGAGTAATTCGTTTTGTTTACTCAAAGAGAATATAAAAGATACGATATCTGGAACCCGCCTCATCGCTTTACAGTACCTAAAGAGTGTTGCACCCTATTGCACTACATTTATAATGACTACTCGCTAAATAAAACATTTTTAGAACTCTCTGAAGCGCTCTGAGAATCGTCATAGTTAATCTATAGAAATTTTCTCACCACTCGACCCTAGATATAATGCTATCATGAACGGCACAATGAAATGCTTTGCTTCTTACCTGAGCGTCAAAATGATGAATTTGCACCACTCCGACATTTTGTGAATCAGCTTCCGACCATGTTTGTCCGAGAAGATACACGATTCCGGCGGGTGTTATTGCGTTCCCCGTGATGCCGCACGGAAAGCCCATTGCATAAGAAATATGTAAATTGATCCATCTGCGAGTCAAAAAGTTCATGGCCCAGATGCTTCTTTGGAGACCATGCCGAAAATGCGCTATTAAATAATTATCATAGTCAATTATCTCAATCCCCCAGGGCGGTGGATATTGGCCGTTGTGCGAGTTCAGTTCAAAAACTTCCGATATCTTTCCATCGAAGGAATGTTTAAGTATTTGCTTAGGTGTCAAAAACCACAGGTATCCAGACTTGACCAATGATGCAAGCCAAATTCCTGGAATCAGTCGCTCGCTCGCTAGCTTTTCGCATTTAATTTTTGCATTGCGGTCGGCCGAAACTCGCGCTAAATTGAGCACGGTGTTATCTCCTTTGTTATCGTGAAGTAGCCAAGTAAAAGAAATATAGTACCAACCGTCACCACCAAGATTTGCGGAATATCCGTAATTGCCCGGCTTGTTGTTAATTGGCAGTTCGATTTGATCAATCAGCCTGACGCGCTTTCTTTTCTCTACCAAAAAGGACATCACAAATGATCTTCCTGTATCCATATTTACGCTATATTGAAAGAAAATCAAGCTATTTCGCCCAAAACGTGCTGGTACGGTTATAGCTACTAGCTGCGGCGTGATGATCAGAGAGTCCGGTGAACCAATTTTTTCTTTGTACCATCCTCCAATTAGCTTCATTTCCCCCTTGATCTTTAGGGTCTCATTATCGAGTATATAAAACGTGTTGCCGTCGAAATCGCTTACAATGTCTCGATCGTCGGTGTCGGGCATTGTTGTAAAGTAGCAAGCGACTCGACAGATGTTGTCGCCAGGATATTTTTTCATAACAGAAGTTTCACCATTCATCTGCTGTTCAGCCATTTTTGCACTAGCAAAATTTGCGGAATAATATTAGCGGTATTTCGGACGACCACTGTTTTAGCTATACTTGCTCTTGTCTGGGCGGCAGCTGCTGTTTTATGAGGCGTAAACGCGGTTGAGTTGACACGTATAACAAAGCTCAAGTCGTACCTTCACATGATTAGATAACTGTACATGCATGCTTCGAACGCTTGAAAGTAACATGCATCACTAGCCAGCGTTCCTTAATGTAAAGTACACAAAAGACAATAATCCACTGTCAATACCCGTTGCTGTTTTACAGAGTGTGTCAACCTGTTTTCTCTTTTACAATACTGTCGCCATCATCTTGGAGCCTAGTGTAGGACACTGTGATAGTTGGGAAGTTGGAAAATTGGAAGCGCTGTGCTAATTAGTTTTCAGTTCTTCCGCTTTTACTGGATCGGTGTTAAAATGTCTGAGCCATTGCTGCAACCAGTGCGATAACGGTTCAGCAGTAAACGAGCGGCGACTTTTCTACGAAATAATTTCGTGTCAAAAATATCTGAGATACTTGTTCCTCTTTATAACTATAAATGCAATTGGAAAATATGCAAAGTTTATCAAAAATAAATCAGCGGATAGGGGAGAATATTCGCTAGATTAGTAAAGCTCTATATCACAATCGTGTCACGGTTTCCTCTTCTTCCTCTACATTTGAGTTAGATTTTTCTTCAATTTTCAACTCTTCGTATGCCGGTGGAGGAGGGTAACACGAAGCCAATGTTGTGTATGAGGGCGGCTGTGCGAGCGGAAGTGTCCTGGCATTTCTGATAGCTGCTTGGGTTGCTCGGTCTCGATCCAGTATTTGTTTCAGTCGCTTCTGAAAAATATTCAGAGTCATTGACTGCATAAATTTTAATAGCTTCGTTCTTTGCTTTAGTTCACTTTAACGCTATTCAATAATTACTAGCCAGACTTTAATAATATCAGTGCTTCATTGCCATCGTCCTGTATTACTTTAAACAAGAGATTTTTTCACCACTCGAGCCAAAAGATAATGCTATCATGAACAACAAAATGTAAATTCTAACCTGGGCGTCAAAATGATGAATTTGCACCATTCCGGTTTTTTTTGAATCAGCTGCCGACCATGTTTGTCCGAGGAGATACACAATTCCGTCGGGTGTTATTGTATTTCCAAGGATACCACAGGGAAAGTCCATTGCATAAGAAATATGTAAATTGATCCATTTCCGAGCAGTAAAATCCAGTGCCCAGATGCATCTTTGGAGACCATGCCGAAAATGCGCTATTAAATAATTATCATGGTCAATTATCTCAACCCCCCAGGGCGGTGGATACTGTCCGTTGTGCGAGTTCAGTTCAAAAACTTCCGAAATCCTTCCATCGAAGAGAAGCTTGAGCAGCTGCGTAGGTTTCAAAAACCATAGATATCCAGACTTGACCAGTGATGCTAGCCAAATTCCGGGAATCAGTCGCTCGCTCGCTAGCTTTTCGCATTTGATTTTAGCAGTGTGGTCGGCCGTTACTCGTGCTAGACTTACCAGAGTATTGCGTCCGCGGCTATCGTGAAGGTCCAATGTGAAAGAAATGTAGTACCAGCCATCACCACCGAGGTTCGCAGAGCAGCCGTAATTCCCCGGTTTGTTACGTATAGGCAGTTCGATTTGATCAATCAGCCTGACGCGCTTTCTTTCCTCAACTAAATAGGACATTACGAATGATCTTCCTGTATTCATGTTCACGCTATATTCGAAGAAAATCATGCTAGATCGCCCAGAACGTGCTGGTACAATAACGGGTACAAGTTGTGGAGTGATGACCACGGCGTCCGGTGAACCCATTCTTTCCTTATACCATCCCCCAATTCGCTCCATTTCGCCCTTAATCTTTAGGGTCTTATTGTCGAGAATATAATATTTTTTGCCGTCGAAATCACTGACGATGTCTCGATCGTCGGTGTCGGGCATTGTTGTGAAGTAGCAAGCGACTCGACAGATGTTTTCGCCACGATATTTCTTCATAGCAGAAGTTTCACCATTCATCTGCTGTTCAGCCATTGTTGCACTAGCAAAAGTTGCGGAAAAGCACTTAATATTTTTAACGATCGCTATTACTTCTATACTTGTTACTGTTGGTCTACAAACACACTTTTATGATGCATAGACGCGCCAGAGTTACACTGGGGACATAGCTCTTGCCTTCAAATGATAAGATAACTTTCCGAGTTTCACTAACTTGAAAGTGGCATGAATCTCTTGCAAGTGGAAATGTCTCAGCCATTGTTGCAGCCGCTGCGATAATGGTCCCGCAGAAGACGGCCGTGACTTTTTGTTACGAAATAATTTGCACTAATAATACCTGAGATTCTTGTTCCTAGCGGCCAGTTAATGCGAAAATGTTTTTTGTCTATATGTACGGTGGTTAGCTTTTGGTGGAAATTGTTTACTTGGTACACTTTACATAGCGACATGGCAACAACCAGGACAAAGAGTAACACCTGCGAAAATCAACGGGCAAGCCCACACACGTGCTAATGTCTATTTGTCGGAAACAAAATATTAATCTCAAGCATAAAACAAGAACAGATATACGAATACCTAAAGACGTCTAAAAGTGACAATACACCTATCTGAGCCATCTTTAATATCAAATATCACTTTTCCGTTTTCGTCCAACCAGTCATTATATTTGACTTCCTTCACCACCTCGAAACCTTCGCTTAGTCGCAATTTCTGCGATTTAATGTTAACCGACGTAGTCGTAATGCCCTGACATCCCAGTTGCTTTGCAGCGTCCAGTCGCATAGAGCTCAAACGACGAGCTATTCCATGACGTTGATATTCCGGCATGACAAATGTGAGAGCGAATCGCATGAGGCAGTTGACATCTGATGGCACCAATTTCCATAAATCTCCTTCCATATGTGCTAGAAACTTGGCAATTTTGGCAGCTTTTTCAGTCAATGCTTCGTCATTCTGAAAAGCAAATATTTATTAGCTGGTCACATGACTATTTTGACTGAAAAGATCTCTTCTAAAGCATATGCCAAAAAACAGAAACATTACGTCTTTAGCATGTATGTAAATGCGCTATGAGCTTAATTTTTGGACAAAATGATCACCTGTGACTTCAGTAAAAAGTGAAGCAATTCGACACGACCTTGAATTGAACTAATATGAACTTGACTTGATAAGATGGAAGACACTAACAGCGATGGTAGAATATTGACTATAAGGGACAATACTTTATATCGTATTGAATGCTCGTACGCCGGCAAAGAGCTTTACAATGCAATCCGTGTTGTGTCAGTACAGCATTAGAAATCGAGCAAATAACTCAGTGAATTTTCTCCAAGTCAGTTCAATGAAATTATGAAGCAAGTGAGCGTTTAATTGTGGCCTTAATCAGTATAATTCCTTCGGAATTGATAAAATATTGCAAAAGTATTCAATAAAAACTCGTACAATAAAAGTACAACAGAACGCGGATAACGGCAACATAATGGAATTTAGTCAAAAGTTTTATTTACTCAATTCCTGCGCTTATCCATACTCGTTAAAATTATAAAGTATAGGATACGCGAGCCAAGAAATAGCTTTGCTAATCTGGGCTCTACCACATTTCATGACAACAATGTGACCAACCCAATTGTGTTCCTCCTGTTCATCGTGTCTATTGTGAACAGTGACTAACTGAACGGCGATGATTTTCCCTTCTTCGTTCCTCGTCACCATCGATAGAGGGCTGGTTAAGGCAGTTTTGACCATGTCGGGAAGAAAGGTAGCCACGTCATCATTCGTTACATTCAGTGCGACGCCTAGTGGCGCTCGGAAATTATTCACAAGAAGTTCTGTGATCTCCTTTTCGTCGTCTGCTGTCGCCATATCACACTTGAGATCGTCGGATCCGCTCATTTTTGGTCTAAATGTTTCTAAATAACAATTTACTTTCATTATTGGGATTTGGGAATATAACGGCACAAATAAATTCTGTCGCAAAGAGTGTTATGATCGCAATTATTTCAATTACTTATAGGAACTGTGCTGATTGGTCGGTTGTCATATTAGCTCGGCGATTTTCATGCGCGCATAACTTTCGATCAGTCAGCTCACTTTCTAAAATATTGATTAGATCAGGCGCAGTTATGGCAATTTTATGTAATAGGCTTAGAGTTGTAATTTCTCTCGCAGTTTGGCAGGAATTTATACCATATTTTTGATCTTCTGTTCTTTATGAGTAGTTATAATTGGACATATTGTATAAGGCTACGTTCAAAACTTACCCAATGCGACAGCTTATTCTCTGGTCCCAAGCGCGGAATAGCGCAGTTTAAATGTAATTGACTACAGTGAACGTGCGGTGTAGTTCTCGAAAAGAATAGCTCTCAGACGCAAATGAATAACGGTAATATGAACATCAATAGCTTACATAACGCTCTACCTGACTACTATTGTGCTCACGTTATTGATTACCCTTTGCTTTTCCGCGCACGACATTAGTTTACAAACTGCTTCAAAAACCCAACAACGCATCACTTCATAATACTTTCGCAAGCTCAAAAGGATCCTTTTAAGATTGCAGTGAAAAATCGAATATAAAGTAATGCGCGCAGTTTGCACATTTTAAATGCCTCTTTTCGTAATCATCTGTTTCATCAAAAAATTACGAATATAGACGCAAAAATTGCTAACTGCGCTGGATAAAGCGCAGCAGTGGTAGCAGTTTATTGCTGCGCGCTCGCACAGGATGTTACTATGCGACTGACTAGCGAATCTTAGGCGGCAGCGTATACTGACCTGTTTTACGCTCAATAACTCGATAACGCTGTAGTATCGCCGCTATTTTTGTAAGAGTGAGTCGCAGTGTAGTTTGCAATCGAAATAGACTGCGCAGCCGTCTCACGCTCTGAAACTCGTGCTGACAGACAATATCGTCAAGAATAACTGAGGCGCGGTTGGTATATCGAATATAGCTTTTCTTCGCCCGAACACTTGACGAATCGGACGATTCCCTGACCGAGCAGTTCTCTGACCGAACAATACTCCGACTTGCTTTATCGCCAACCAAACGTTTCCCCGATAAATGATAAAAAACAGTGGTAGCACCAGTGAAGAGCGAGATATGCCATTACGCGCAGACTTTCTCTTTAGGCATTCGCGTATAGTTGGTTAACTCTGGCTTTAAATTTACGGTATACCTATTGAAAAGTTATAAGATCAATTGCAAATCTAATCAGTTAAAAACTAAAGAAAATAATAGAAAACTAGTACATTTAGATCAGTTCATGACATTAAAACAAACAAACACATAAAATATCCATATTGTAATAAGTGAACGCTTACATAATAGTAAGACAGATGAGAAGGGGTAGAGCGATAAAAACAGTTAATTTGACAAGGCAGTCAGTAAAGATTATGTCACGATGGACGTCAGTATGAAAGGCTACAGGTAAATAGATAATAAGCTCAGCTGTCTTCGTGACATCGCTCACAATCTTTCTTTCTGCCTCTATCACTTTCTTACGCTTCTGCACTCATTTGTGCCTGCCCTTTTGCTTTACATTTCTTTAGCTGTTCTTGTTTTGACCGCTTCAGCATTATCGGAGGAACTTTTTACCGTTTACGCTTCCACCAGATTTTTAAATGAAGTATGGACTCGGCGAATGTTCATATAGCAAAATATAAGTCATAGTTATTAAGGCACGCAGTCAGTAAAATCTAACAGAGCAAAGTCAGTATTATGCGAATATAAAAATGACAGCCGTCAACACTATCTATTTTTCATGAGCGACTGTAATTGAAGACATTCAACTTAGAGCCGCTTGAAAGTGAGTATAGATCGGTCAGTTTCATCGTCTTTGATATCAAATATCACTTTTCCGTTTTCGTCCAGCCAGTCTTTATATTTTACTTCCTTCACCACCTCGAAACCTTCGCTTAGTCGCAATTTCTGTGATTTGATGCTGATAGATGTTGTCGTAATGCCCTGACATCCCAATTGCTTTGCAGCGTCCAATCGCATAGAGCTCAGACGACGAGCTATTCCATGGCGCTGATATTCCGGCATGACAAATGTGATGTTAAATCGCATGAGGCAGTTGACATCTAATGGCACCAGTTGCCATAAATCTCCTTCCATATGTGTCATAAATTTGACGATTTTGACAGCTTTTTCAGTCAGCGCTGCTTCATTCTGAAGAGCTAATATTTCTTAGCTGGACACTTGCAGCTTTAGAGAGAAAATGTCTCAAGCGTACGCCACAAATAGATATCCGTTTCATTTTATACCTTTAGAGCGAATGCAAAGGCATTGTTCTTTTTTTTCACAAATTTAATACTACTGACTTCTTATAAAAGTGAAGCAGTTTCATGCAACCTTGAAATTAGAAAAAATTAAATCTATTCGAAATAATGGAATAAACTAAAGTTTAAGGTTGAACACTGACTATAAGGGACAACATGGGGTACGTACATCGATCTCTGCTCATTATTGCTGATCTTTTGATACCACTATGATTGTTGATATCGTTAAATTATGAACTTTAGCAAAACTATCGCTTTCGAAATCGATGAAAAATGGCGAAAAATGTTCAATAAAATCTCTTAAAGTATATGTGTAGCTGAACCCAAATATATAGTACGCCGCGGGGTTGAACCAAAAGCTTCCCTTATTCAGTTGCTGCGCTTATCCATGTTCGTTAAACATAAATAATGCGTACACGAGTCAAGAAATAGTTGCGCTGAGCTTACTTATATAGTGTATCGCGACAAACTGCGACTTACCCGATCATGTTCCTCCTGTTCATCTTGTCTATTGTGAATTGTGACTAACTGGACGGCAATAATTTTCCCTTCGGCATTCCTTACCACCATCGATAGAGGGCAGCTTAAACACCGTCTGACACTGCTCGGACATAAGCAAATCATATCCTCATGTTCCATATTGAGTGCGACTCCCATTGGTGGTTTGAAGTTTTTCATAAGAAGTTCTGTGATCTCCTTTTCGTCTTCTGCTGTCGCCTTTTCAAACTTGAGATCGTCCAAGCTGCACATTTTTGATTGTGTCTGAATGTTTCTGAAAAATTATTTTTATAAGCAAGGCGATTTGGGAATGCCACGGCACAAATAGAGTTTGTCTCAGAAGAGTGTTATGATAGCGATACTTTAGATAATTTATGCAAACTGTGAAAATCAGTCAACAGACTTAAGAATGTGACGATTTCTATGATATAGGTATTAACGTAATATAATAAAATTGATTTCGCTCCAAATTTCAAGAAACATTAGATAGTTCCATATAGTATGCCGTTTTTCGAAAACTTTGAATTAGTATACCTGGGTGGAAAATGATCGCCATGGGC
Source organism: Plectus sambesii (assembly GCA_002796945.1). Classification (NCBI taxonomy): domain Eukaryota; kingdom Metazoa; phylum Nematoda; class Chromadorea; order Plectida; family Plectidae; genus Plectus; species Plectus sambesii. Next base: position 23,966 of record NIUQ01001865.1, read on the forward strand.
CCAACTTTTCTACATTTTTAACTCATGCTTTGGGCTACAAAATGGAAAAAAATTAGCCCACGGTGATCAATTTCCACAGAGGTACACTAATTCAAAGTTTTCGAAAAACGACAGACTATATGGAACTACCTAATATAATTCCAAGTTCTCTGGTCCTAAATACGCCTAGGAATAGTACAAATTGTCTGTAAATACATCATTACCACAAGTGACTCTCTACCCGCCTCCGATTGCACTCACGATGTTGATTTCCCCTTAGGTTTTATGCGTACGACATTAATCTACAGTCTGCTTCAGTAATGGACAGCACAGCACCGTGTAATAATTTTACAAGCCAAAAAATATTCTTCTAAGACCTCAGCAAGCAAATCAGTTTCGTAACAAAAAGTAAAGCGTGTCGTTTACACGCTAAAAGCCCTATTCAGCAATTCCCTGTCTCACAAAGAATAAATATATAGGCGCAGGAACTGACGACTGTATAGAGGAACTACAATCTCCGCGATGATTGGCATTCCCTCCTTTTTTGTCTGACTCAAAGAATATCTCATCGCTGCCCTTCTTGTTGACAGATGATGCGTATCAGTCTGGGACTATAGCCAGACCGGATGTTTGCCACTTTTATCTAACGGTCAGATTGAGTGAAAAGGGAGCGCGCGTACACAAAAGGGGCTTTTCGAAGGAAAGACGCCGATGAAATGATCGGGATAGTGCAATCTGGCCTATCTTCTGAAATATATAACCGTCGGCTTACAGGAATGTATTACTAGTCAATAAAACAGTTGGAAAAAGAATAATGAAATGCTACTCGTCTTTATAATCCCCTATACTTATCTACTCGCGTGAAAATTGAGTCTATGACTTCTGTATCTAATAAGAAGAAAGTATCGTAAAATTATCATCGCAAAAGAATAAAGAAAAACAAACCCACTGAACCGTCAATCTTAAACAAAAATTAGATTGTGTCGTAAACAGGCGACAGAGCACACTGCATTGGGTAAACCGCAGTAGTGGTAGCAGTTAATCACTGCGCGCTCGCACAAAATGATACTATGCAACCAGTCACATAATTTTAAACGGTAGTCACAATGCAGCAGCGCATATTGATCTGCTGTACATTCAATAACACGATGACGTTGTATTATCGCCGTTATTTTTACAAGGGTGAGTCGCAATGTGGCCGGTAATCGAGATAGACTCGTACTGACGTGTGACATCACGCGGAACGGTTTGCTGAACAGTATGAGCTCGGTTATTGACCATTATGATGCACGGGAATGTTGAGAATTGGGATATAAAATTAATCACGCACAATTCAAAATCCTTTTCGAAAAGCACAGCATCTGAAGCGCTTGAAAAATGATCATTGTGTTCCATATTTTTCAATGTAACATATTTGCCAGTTAAATGCGTGCATCAAAGCTCTGCGTAAAAACATTATACTGTTGCATGCTAACAAACAGAAGTGATTGCATAAGATTAATTGTACGGCCCTGATAAAGTCCAGCCCTTAATCGGCCCGAATCCTACCGTTGCTTATTTAGCTTGATAGGCTAGGCTGTTTGAAATAAAGTTTTTCATACCCATTGAATTCTATGAAAACTAAATGTGATGAACGTCCACACCGCAGTCAAAACTCGAACTTTTGCAAATAAGTTTTGCAGACCTATGCGAATAAAACTGAAGGAAGCGCTTTTATTGTCGGTGCGCAGTTTCGGAGGGGCGATTCTCTTTTAGTACACGAAATCTGATGATAAGAGCAGTCTGCGAGCGAAATAATTCATGCAGCTGTGCAAGAAAGCAAATTTTCTTGCAAATAGATACAACACTTTAATGCATGACGTCATGCGCGCCGTAACACAGCTTTAAAATTTCTTGAAAACAGTTGAGGATGCATATTTTCGAGAATATTCGGTTTGGCTATGATATTTGATTGACTTAGACATTGTAGCTGACAGCAGCAGCAACGCGTGTAGTTGATGCCGTGATAAAAATTTCATTTACACTATTATTTATGAATTTTTCTTTAATCAATCCAGTGGTGCGCGTAAAATTTCATGAAACCTGAATTTGGCTTATTTCTTTTAATGCGCGATTCAGCGTACTTGCGAGCATGAGCCAGTCTGTAGAAAAGCGATCGTTTAGCATTTTCAGTTGTATAAATAATAAACTTTGCACTGCAGATTGGGGATGTTACCGAGAGTATAATACTGTTTACGTTCTAAGAGAGCAGTTGTTGTTGGGTTGATAACGATGGTGGTGTTATCCGCTTCGCACGTAGACACTACATTTATGTTTGTGGTGGCGCGGATTGAGAGGGGGTGGGAGAAGTAGCTGCGCTCATTCGATCAAATGCCGTCATGATTCCAGATATTTACGTGCGTGTAGGACGTATGT
>NIUQ01001866.1:0-26339 GCA_002796945.1 Plectus sambesii
CATCCGTCGGTTGGCTTTGATATTGCTGTATCAGCTGCAGCAATAATACGAAAGTAAGATAACCTCCCATGAGATATATCATGAACCAGAATATAATGTAGAATAGATGTTTGGCAATATTCAGGTACGTCCATTTTTTTGGTAATAGAAAGCGATTGGTGCGTTTTTGCAGAAATTTGACAAAATCTCGTCTAATTTGCTTTCCGCGTATTGATGCACTTTTTTCCTGCTGCTTTATCGTTTTGCTGAAATTAAAACCATCAATCCACTCTTAATGTTGCAATTGTTTGCAATATGGTCGATAATCAGGGCTCGGAATTGTCCTTTTTCAAAAGAAATGTCCTTTTTTTGATAAAAAGGCCAAATTTTCTAAAAAAAGGTCGTCTTGAAAAAAATAGAAAATTATAACTCAGAAAAAAGGATATCTTTTTTAAATGACATTCAAAATTTAGGGTCCCAATATGAAAAAAACTTTTTAAAAAGGACGAATTTTTTAAAAAAAGGACAATTTTCAAAATGTCCTTTTTTCAAAGTTTTTCATTCCGAGCCCTGTCGATAATAGTTTCGAGGAAGGCTCTCTTATGTTAGTAAAGATAATTTAGAGTATTCGATTGAGCTATCTAAGCTCACTGGAAGTCGAGGCCCACTGCGTTTGTTGCTGACCTAGCAATGGTTTTGATACGCAAAAGAGGAAGAAAAAATAGGTAGTGCATCATGCCAAACTGCCTGATATGGTACTGTTTACCTATGCGACTAATCTAGGAAGCCATTCAAAAAGGCCTTCAATCTAGTACAAGCTCTACTTGATCAGATATCAAAAACTCATAAAAGAAAAGACGATAGTAAAATGCAAATGTTGAAATGAAGACTCTCAAGCTGGGAGCATGTACCAGCTTTAAGCTGAATTTGAGAAAGCGTCCGTTACATGCTTGACAAATTATTGTGATGCCGTTGGATGGATTTTGATTAATCGAAGCCTTCAATATGAGAATACCTCAAACTTGAAATGCGAGCAAGTCATCTGTAAAATATTTTAGAAAGTGTCAAGTTAGAATGTTCAGTTTTTTCATTTCTCTCATAACGTTTTCACTTTATCCAGTAAACTGCTAGCCTGCGCACATTTTCGGATTCTACTCATCGTTTGCAATCTAATGATATGTGGAAGCACTATTTTTAATCACGTTTTTGAAAACTTCAACAGTTTATATATTAAATTCAGTTTTCCTGCCTTATAGCTTTATTTAACAAAACTCATTCAGAAATAACAAGTTACTAGGCTATGCTAAAAGTTTATACACGAAACTACGATTATAACACATGGTTATATTTGAGCAAAAGAGTTTCCTTTATTTCAAAAGCACAGTTGTGTTCTGAAGATGCTGGAACTAGCGTGGGCAAAAAATAACTTTAATCACTGACTGCGTATTGACGTTTGGGAAAACCTAATACTGCGCGAGCGTTAATGCTGTCAAACAACAGGAACTTACAGATATTCTTTGTACATTGTCTTCGTCTTGTCGCTTGACTACGCAAGAGAAACTTGATCGCTGCTAAAAGCAATAAACGAAAGCGGTGTGCAATATTGGTAGCTGATCACTAAGATTCGACAAACATTCCTTACCTAGTGCTCTACGCGCTCGAAAATTGATGTTATCGGAACAGTATTGTGTTTAGTTTTGAGCAGTTTTCTTGAGTGATCAATACTCTTTTCTGCAAACAGATTTTTATGATTAATACCAGAAAAGCTATATTATCAAATGACAAAGCCTTGCACGCCGCTTGCCTTCGCTCATTTCCGTTTCGAAATGTTATCGGAGAAAATATTTATGCTCGAAATTGCCTACTGAAAATTCACTTATAAAGTCGATAAATCGCTTGCAAAAGTTCTCTTTTTTAATTTGGGATATGGGTATGTCACAAATGAACCTTGAATCTGCTTTAAAATTAGAAGTGCACTGTCTAGAGCTAAGGGTTACGATAATCTTATGGAAAATGTTACAGTAAAGTCATCATTTATGACTAGCGGAATATTTTTTGGCATGTTCTTGAATTGCTTTCAATTTGGGATTTCTCGTCAACATCTCTATTGGCAGAATACTACTCAAAACTGTATACTAAATTGAATCATCCTAATTTCATATTCTCACGTTCACGAAATCTTAACACTCGCATTGATCGCTTAACTACAGTATCAAAAGTACAAAAAACAGTACCTGCAAATGCAGAAGCTTAGGGCTGGATTAGAACCACGGAAGACTCGATAGTTCCTCTCAGCGCCACAGGACACGGTTACGTGAACTGAGTGAAGGAACAGAGGTGTGAGCTGGCGATTTACAGGCAAGCATTAGTATACAGTTTTGAGCGTAGGTAGAAACATGCAAATGATGCTCTTCCTTCGACCAATCGTAGGTTGTTAATCATCCTTCAATGGTTTTGATTTAATATAAGAACTCTCTCGGCAGATAACACAGCCCCCAAAAAATCTCAGCAAATTGCTTTACAATGATATTGCAGTCGATGTTTTGATGACTTTGTCTCATCGTTCGCAACAGCTACATGTCAGATGTAATCGGTCACAGTCAGGAAGACTCGTTGTGTTTCAAACTGAGCATCGATTCAGTTCCACGGAATCCAAGACAAACCATAATAACGAAGCTTTGAAATATGCATTCGGTGATATGAAATTTTAAAGTACCACTTCTCTCCTCATAGCAAGTTCTGTATCGGAAAAAATATGACAAATATGAAGATCAAAGATGCGTGCGCTGTTACATGTTACATGTTCCAGAATTAGAGCACAAGTGATTGCTGAGGCAACATTTCTACTGATTAAATGACCCGTTAGCGTCTATTCGAACTGGCTGATGCATCAGTCTATATTTAGTTATTCATTGCAGACTGTTTTACAAGTGCCGTTTGGTACAGAACATTTCAGTTTGCTGTCTTCGCAGTGTTCAACTGATGTCGTTAGATATTTAGAGCTTTGTGGGATGGGATGTTCAACATACGCTGTCGATATTCCTTTACGTATATTTCAAGTTGAATAAAAAATGACCGGATACATTTTTCCTTAATTTTAGTTAATGGTGCGACGAGCGCGATGCTGGTGCCTTGTGATACTTACGCAGACACGATTAGCGCGCGCATATTGGCCGAGAATAGGATGCCGTTGAAATGTGATAACCGCTGTAGGAATAGTGCCATCATTGACTCGCCTGACCGCACCTTATTCGATAATTTCATTTGAAGCGTTCAAGGGGAAAGGCCTGCGATGAGCTCTCTGCGTGTCAGTCAAGTTTCTTCGAAGTTCCTTGAGAGCAACATGGAAAAAAACTTACATAGACACTCTACGAGCAATGATGAATTCTCAAAAAATATAAACCGGTTGATACAAGCATCATGAAGTGAATTATTAAAAGAAGGGCATCAGAAGGGATACTATTGTCGGTAGTACCATACTGAAGCACCCAAGTAACTACCAGGGGCCAGTTTCATAAACTTTTGTGCTGTTGAGAATTGAGACTTGAGGCAAACTCACATTGGTTAAAATTCAAAACTGACAAATCGGCGTGGGCCTCAATTCATGAATTCTCAATTCTCAACAGCTTAAAATGTTTTATGAAACTGGCCCCAGTGCGCATACCATTTATAGGTTTAGAATTTGTTGTAGGACTAAGTGAAAAAGTACAAGTTTCATTCTTCATCAACGTTTTTGAATGATAATTAGCATAATATGAGAAAGGTGGTAATTCTGTCATTACGTTTAATAATTTGGTCAAGTTTTTTGACTACTGTTCAGTCTTACTGAACTTGCATTGTAATTCATGCTGTATCATTTTATTTCGCGAAACAAGGCGGTTTGGTTTGATCGACAATCACAATCAGTGTGGCGTCCGTTTCCTAAAGCGGCGTTCACACTGGACGTGCCCCAGGAAGGATGGTAGAGAATGTAACTGATCTTCTGTTCAACTTCTGGTGCGTTGCTTAACAAGTCATCACTGTGACGAGCACCTTACTAAAAAGCTTGAAAGCATGCTAACCGGTATGTTAACATCAAGAGCTATGGACTCAAAAGATTGCTGAACAAGCACAGCAAACTCGTATCGTACTAAGGGGCTTTCATTTCCGTTTTCAAAACTGTTTTAACTTTTTCAAAAGTGTTCACTCTCCATTCAGTGCCTTTTGATATATGATAACCTCGAACGTCAATAAGATATGTGCGCTGCGTTATAGTTGACACAGCTGATGTTTAAAGATCTATGCCGCTGCTAAAGAGATTTTCAGTTGGGTGAACATTTGGAGGTAAGAATTAATCGGCTGCTCCCTTGAATAGCTTTCTCATAAGATTCTCATGATAATGCAGTTAAAGGGACACAGCGATGAGCAGTGATCAACAAGAAAGCGTTATTTCATCCCATCTTCCTTAATGCCGGCCTTATTCCAAATGAACACTTACAGCAGAGAATGTCGACTTCAATCATGTGGATACACCTTGTGACCAGTTTATTATCTTCTTTGATTATAAAGCATCACCGAAACTCAAAGAACGAAACATTTAGGGGCCAAACTATGGGAAACACTAAGAATGCTCAATGTGTGTATGGGGTACGTATGGTAATGATGATAATGATAATGTGTTTCACGATATTACCGATTTCGTTGCTGTTTTTGAAACTATAGTACGCTAGTAGCAGATTATCATTGCTTTTTATTTCACATAATTAAAATAACAGCATGATTATAATTTCACTAGCGCTTCTACTTTCTGAAGCTCTGTGACTGTTTGAATGAAGCCGTGGAACTTCACTCTCATTTAAAATCAGGTTTTTTATTGCATAGAACAATTACTTCAGCCTTTCATTACTGTAATGATGGATCACTAATACTTGCAAAATTCATCAATAACAGCAAGAAAAGATGATCATTCCACACATATAGTTACTTTGATACTGCTTGAAATATCTTGATTATATGAAATCAAATTTGATAAAACTTTTTTATCACAGTAAGATTTGTCCAAAAGAGACGGCAGGAACATTGTGAACATTAACAAGTGAGGACAAGGACATTGTATAACTGTCGGATTGCTTGACTAAGTGAACATGAACAGTGAACTGCAAGTTGGGATGAATGAAAATTTTTAACAATATTGTGTTATACTTCTTTCAATGCTACCTCTTAATATTGCATCAGAATTCGAAAGCGCTTTCAGTTACACAAAAATTACTAAACCAGTAACAGTTGAATTAGCCACAATTAAAATCGACCCGTTACAAAAGCGCTGCTCTTTCATCTGTGTTTTAAGTCTTATTTAAGTACATATCATCCAATCTGAAATAGGATACTATTATTATGCGCACATATCCTCATTGTGAAGTTTTCTGATGTGCACTTAGTAATTTCGTTGTTAGATTAGGCATTGAGCCTGAGTTCAATCAAAGTTCTGCGCTCGTCAGATGGTCTTGAGGAATCGTTCTGGAGCATGGATATCAGATAGTCTGTTTGTTGATAGCACTTTTCAGTGCTGTTGCAGTGCATAGTTCTAATAGAAGATTCCACTAAGCTTATTGATCAAAAGCCTTTGGAACGTTCAAGCAACTGTCGCTTGGCAAGTTACAGCAAGCAAAACTCACAGTTTGCCATAATTTTGCAGTAAGTGGAGAACTGAAACTGCTCAACGTGGCATCAGCAGTATTTTCTTCACATTCATATATTTTCTCATGTTGATATTTTGTTTTTTCCATTTTAGTCAGATCCTTTTGAGCGATTTTATTGATGCAGTGATTTCGCCGTTAGTGTTAAAGGGATGCTAGCGCATTCCTATATTATTCATGTTTTGCTTTTAGCTTTACTGTTTTCTCTTTTTGATTCGAAAATGTAAACGTCCATATTGGAATAGCGACTTTTTCTATGCTTCGGTAAGTCGTTTATCATAATTTGACTATAGCGGAGAAACTCATCGTTTACAGCAATATTGATCAGATACTTGTTATGAATTAAAGTTTCCAGAACTCTCGTCATAGCACTATGCGTGACACCGGGCCAATGGTCTTCGGGATATTTGAGCAAGTACAATGTGTCAATCTTACTTTTGCAATTTTTTAGTTGTGTATAGAAATTAATTAGAAATTGATAATTATAGTTGGACCAGTTGGGACAGCGAATCAGCAGTTTGTCCAAATGACCAGGACTGTTGCATATAGAGTGCAGTGATGCAGGATTAGGGCTCCCTGTTAGCTCATCTTTAAAATTATTTTTCATATCGTTCCACGACCAAGGGCAGCTGAGGTAATTTATCTCTTCCAAGTTGGGAAATTTCTCCTTCGGCATATCAGCAATTCGTTGTCCAGCCATCCAAAACGTAATACCGTCAAAACTAACGACTCGAAGCGACGGCGCCGGAGGAATGCTAAGGTTGCCTTCAGGCAAATCTCCCGCCAAGACTAAAGAAGTCAAATTTGGAAATAATGCGAGATGAAAATATAGCTGCATCTCAGTTTTTATATCAGTTGCCGACAAATTAATGTAGAGATATGTTATTAGTTGGTTTTCCGTCGTGAAACTGGCTGCCGAAATCGCTTTCACGCCAACGAGGAATCTCTGCGGCGAATGGCTATTATCATTAGAATCAGTTTTAAAATGTCGCGCATGGCTTAATTTCACCTCTAACTTCTGCAGGCTCTTTTCTTGCTTAACATCATCATCTTTCGCATCTGTAGCAGCGTCAGTGGATGAAAGATTACCATCAATTTTGAAATTATTGCTTCCGTGCTCAAAATATATGTAATCTCTCTCGATTTTTATGGAAGCTGTGCATTGGTACAACTTAATGAGAATATTCGTCGGGAAAGTTAAAGTGTTGTTTGGACAGGCCAGTTTTAGCTCCCTAGAAGGATGAGAATCTTCGCAAAATGACTCTAAAGACCCAAAATGACTCTTTCCTGGCGAGAGACAGCCTTCAAACTTGCTGCTCATAAAACTGCTCGTCTCCCACTCGTCTTCCAATTTGAGCGCATTTTTAAAAATATCTTTATTAACCATTTTTATTTCCTTTTCAGCGATAATTCGATGAATGATTTGGAAATTTTTCACGAGGGTTGCATTAATTATAATATGAGTGTCAGTGATTGAACGGAAAATTCGCCAAATTATTTCTTTTGAGTTCAGTTCATATTGGTTTTTCTCTTCTTCAATCTCATGTTCATATTCGCTTTTAATGATGAAAATCTGTTGACTTGAGTAATTTTCGACTGATGAAAACTGCGCCAACTGAATTTTGTTGAAAGAAACGAATTCTCGATTCAGCACCACCTCCCCAAAGAATTGACTCCTAGCTAATCTTTTCACCATCCCATTCATACTGTTTGATCCAAAATTTGCGAGTTCTATTGATCGTTCTGATCGTTTACTTTCAAAGAGTTCCAGTTTTTCAACAGGCCTTGAAAAATTAATCAGTTGATTGAAGAAATCAGTGATAAACACATGACTATTTAAATAACGTGACCAATTATTGCAGTTAACGTGAAGTTGTTCTAATTTCTGCGAGTTATTCCCTAAAGAGCGAATTGTTTCTGCCCATTTCGGAAGTGTCCATGGGCATCCGATAAACTTGACTCGTTTAAGCTCTGGCAGGTTTTCAGAAAATAAAATTGTCTGTTCATATGGAATGAAGAAGCTGATGTTATATATTTCAACTGACTGCAACCTGACTAAACTTGGAATAAGCAAGTCACCTTCTTTAAACAATCCTGTAATTGATAAATGAACAGTATTCGGATATTTGTTCAGAAGCAGCTCGCTTATATCGGCTGCATTTTGAATTTCCCATTCAGCAAGGTCGAGGTTGAACGTAATATTTTCTAAGAACTGGGCAACATTGAAAGTATAAACGACTGCTTCGCTTTTTTGCATTTTCTTAGCCGAAGGAAATTGCTTCATGTTAATCGAAAAATACTGAGCAAATTCAACGGCAAGCTCGATAACTTCGAAGCCCGAATGACGAAGAATACAGTTGATAGCATCTGTCATCTTTTCACTACTACATTCCCTATCACATACTGATGATTTGTCCCGGCGATCCAGGGTAATAGACAATTTCTTCACTTTAGCAGAGCATTTTACCGTTTCGTTCAAAACGCCAAAAATCTCCACACGTTCCATCTCTCGCGGAAATCGAATCTTGAGAAACACTAATTTTCCATCAAGTTTTAAAATTGCTTCAATGCTTTTCTTCCATTCAGATATTGATTTAGGTACATTTTTAAAAGCAATGCTAGTCAACTGCGATAGACGCATTGTTGCCAGTACTGGCAAAATAGTTTGATCGCCGTCACTCAGAGTTAATACGCGCAAATTTTTCATATTTGGTAAGGCTACAGTGCCGGGTAATTTTTCGTCGTTATCTTCAAGCATGCCAGCGCCACCAGATAGCGACAAATGCGTGACATTGACAAATTGTGTCAAAAAACGTTTCAGCTGCTTTCCAGTCTTAATATCGGCCTTTGATATTGAAAATTCAAGTCTTTTATATCTTCCCAGAAAGGGTTTCATGTTCGCCACTGCGGCAACATATTCGCGTTCTAAGTTAACTATAGCATATCGAAACAGAAAATATTCAAAATCAGAAAGACTGCGGTAATTATGAGCGAAGTTTTGAATCTTGACAATGCCGTGCCAGTCAGCATTCTTTTCTGAACTGGCGCTTAGGGAATTACAGTAAAAAGCGGCAAAGAATTCTTGAAAACTTGTATGCCGAAATCTGTATACGTACTCTTCATCGCCGATTGCGTCCTTAACTTTAACGAAATAGCCAATGTCTGATATGGGATCAGTAGATATATTGAATTGGTGCAATTCTCTTTTGGAAAACTCAAGCTTTCGTCTCGACTGAGCAAAAAGCATCATAAATGCTAGCATGCCCAAATCCTGCAAATATCGACACTGCAGCCACTCTCTACCAGTTATATCCCAGATATCATAAGTCTCGACAGGATGTTCAAACCTGCACATTTGAAATGTACTACTTCTAAAGTTAGGGGACTTTAAACCATGCTGTTTAAGCTGACGTACGACGATTTTTTCGTACAATTCCAGTTCAGTGCCTTCTTTCAAATCTTTAAAGACTATGCAGAGAAACGACATGTAGAGTGGATTAACTGCCCAGTCGTTTAGAAATTGAGTAGTGTTCAATTTCTTTTTCAGTTTTTTTGCATCTCCAATTTTGTCGTTGATTGAAACGTATTTGTCAATATATTCATTTTTCTGATGCCATTCGGGAAACCCGATTATTCGAAATCGGCTAAATTGACTCCGACTAGTGACCGGTACGTAATTGGTTCTCGCGGAAATAATGATTTTAAATTGCGTCTCTGGAGCCATTCCGGAATCAGAGTACAAGTTTTTTCGAAGATCCTCGCAAATATCCTTATTTATCTCATCGAAACCATCAAGAATAACGAGTACACTGCTATTTCGTGTTTGTTGTAGATGCTGAATTGCATTTCTAACATCAGGAGCGGTAATATTTGGCAAAAATTTCAGATCATCAACAATACTAAATACCAAATCCGATATACTAATGCTATTTCTGTGACCAAGATGACGAAATTCGTAGTACATTGCCAAACTGAACTGTGTAAAATGCCCATCGGTCCAATCGCGCATTATTTTTCGCAAAAAAAAACTTTTGCCGGTTCCGGCATCACCTTCAACTAAAATGACATCATTGTCAAGAAAAGCTGTGCTAATACCGCTTTCATAATCGGTCGTTGTTCCTCCATTATGCTCCAGTGTTGGATCAACCCACATTTTTTCAATATCAATGAGGCTCCTTCGGAAATATGAGACCAAATTACCTCTGGCGCGAGCGATAAGTTCATTTTTCATTTCGTTCATACGTTTCATCTCATCCTCGTCTTGATGATTACTATTTGAGTTTATCTTCGTAATAACAACAAAAGCAGTGACACCAAAGAGCAAAGTAATTATGAATCCCACACCCACAACAAGAAGATATCTTCGGTTAAGGCTAGAACAAAATAAATGTTACAATAAATATGAATTTAGACAAAATGTAATAGATAGAGCGTATCGATGCAGTCAGTATCATATAATTCGTTGTTTTAAGTGATTATAAGTGTCACATTCATCAAAAAAATGAATTATTTTGTCAAAAATTTATGCTATATATATGTACTGACGGTTGTCCACAAGATTTTACTGCTAATTGTTCAAGTTCCCATGCGAACAGCCCAATCATGAAGTGTCTCATACCGTTAACATATCACAAAAGAAATGTTTCATTTAGCAAATTTCCCCGACGCTTTGAAAGTGGCCCTATTTGTTGATTCATCTCTTTTCCTCACCGCTGAGAACGAATAAGCACAAATGAACTTTCGAATCACATTACCATTTACGTGGCTTCGCCTTCTTGCTTTCCCCAATCTTCGGTGGTGAATCAATATCGTTCCTTTCATCACTACTGACAGCAAGAGAATGTACGACGGCTGTATCTCTACCGCAAGTAGTTCCTTTTCGAACTAGCGGCTCAGAAGGATTGCAATCATCAAGTTGATCATCATTATTATCATCCATACCAGCACAATTTTGAGCCTCATTCGGATCAGCATCGTCACTTGATGCTCCTTTCAGTTCATTTTCCGGCTCCTTTTCAACTTGTCCTAAAGCAATCTATATATAGCGAATGTTTCAAACACTATTATAAGACACAATTTTTATTCCTGTAACACTATCGTACGAATTAGAATCATTGAGATGAACGAGGTTTGAGCGCAAAAATTAAAGCGTACGGTAAGAAAATCTATGATCTGCAGACCCATGCAGAAAATGGCACAATATCTCCGTGTAGGCCTGCAAATTATTAATTTTTTTGCCCATGCTTATAATTTTTCATGAAACCTTCATTTTGATGCGCAGGTTGACAATGCATCAGATTCAAACCGAAAACAGTTTAGCATTATTTCAAGAGATCGTATTCGTACTGCATTCTTGCACTATTTGCTTTTCAAAAGATTTTGATTTTGCAAAAATTTTCTGTCGATGCAATGCAGACACAAAGCTGATGAAAATTGCTCGAAGTTTTAAGAAAAATTAGGTTAAAAAAGATAACGATGAGCCGTGAGTTGTAAGGATTTAAAATCAAACGGTTATTTGGGAGAAAAACAAACAATCAATTAAGCAAACATCAAAAACAATATTTTTGCTGAAATTACCGAAAATAAGCATATTGTACACCATGCCCCTATTCTCTTGATGATAATTGCTGAAGAAACAGCAATACCATCGTTATATGAACTCATATTATGAATTCGAGATGGCAATGGAAAATAATTGATTCTTTCACCGGTTATCGCCCACTCTAAAAATGGTCTCAATTCAATCAGGTGTGTTCAAAAACGAATGCTCCATATGATTAAGAAAAGATACACTTATAACAGAACATTGACTGATACTAACCAGGACCGGATGCGAGTATAGGTTCACTTTCCAGCTCGGCGGTGAGTTCTTCCGCAAGCCAAGTCTGTCGAGATTCCTTCAGAGCACAACAAAGTTTCTCGAACGGTCTTTTGTTCCCGCTTGCGACTTGCTCTTTATCCAGTCGTTTGGTCTTCAAAATTACGATCAGCTGTTTGACTTGTTCATACGGTTCCCTATATGACTGAAACGAAAATGAGCCGTCTGTAGAGGATAGCTGAAGTGATAGTTGGGATGAAAGGGCGGACATTGGTATAATAATTTACGAGCTACACATATAGATAGAAATCAGAATATATCAGACTTAACAGAAAGAGAATTCACCACATATTAGTTCTTTTAATACTTTGATAACTCTGTTCAGAGATGCGAAAAAAAGTACTTCTTTCATAAATCATCTCTGTCAACAGATTTGAGCTCCTAAATGAATGAAAGATGAAGGCATGGAGCAACTTCTTTTTGATAATGGAACGCTCATCCGAAAGTAGAAAATTGTAAATATTTTTTAAATTGTGAGCAATGTTTAATCATGTCTCTATCGAAAATATCTCATAAAAATGGTAGGTTAACAATTCAGAAAAGGCAGAGCGATTTAATATACGCGCTACTTTCAGACTGGATTTTCCGACCTTTTCACTAACCTCAATTTTTTGCGCATCAAGATCGGTGATAGCCTCGTTACTTTGAAGAATATTCAGCATCTGAGATATATTTGTCACATTTTTGCAGATTTTATCCGCGAATTTTGTCAAAACTCTTGCTTCTTCATCGTATATATTCATCACTGTTTAAAGGTCTATTCCAAATGCGCTTAAAATTTATTGAGCTCCACCAAACCAATTAATTACAGAAATGCATAAACAATGCTGGTTCATACTTTTAAAAGCGCAAATCACACATTTGAAAAAACAAAATGGCGCTTGTTAGCGTCGCGTCGTAAACAACGATCAACAACGCACAGCGTTTAACATCGATCGGTATGCCTATATAGACAGTTAATGCACCTAGCGCATGTGACTTTACTTATCTTTTGATAGCATACACTGCATAATGGCGTCGTTTAACGAGACAATCTCGTGTGCAACTGAAAGAGAAGTGAAATTTTCATCCAACTATATGAAAAGCGTACGACAAAGAGGGGCGACAAACGCATTCTAGACAGAACTTCAGACATAGCCTATCTGAACTTTGCAATGGAAGTTCGCGCTGCTTTAAAGGAAACCAGCGGTTGTTATTCTATTATGTGTGCCAAAACTGATACTGAATAGCGTCAAGCCGACGTGCTTATCGCTTGGTTTTGCTATTTCCATAAATTTAAGAAAAACAAAAAAGTTGTGAAGCATTTTCACGTGGTTACTGCGGTAGTTCATAACTGCATTAAGTCTGATGGAGCCGAATTAGCACTACCAATTATGAATGGTCTATTTTCGTGGCAAAACCAGATAGAGCAATAGTGCACTTGCGATACTTTTTGCAATGGTCCCCATTTTTTGATATGCATTTATTTTATCATATTTGATGTTGTAATGGTTGTACAGCTTTTAAAACATGAAACATTCACTATGTACTATTGTATTTTATGAGTTTAAATGGAAGGTGAAATTATGGAAGGTTCAAAAATACGTAGACAATTAGGACAGCAACGTCTGTACCATGAATCTACGAAACAGTAAGGGGTCCATTACTAAGCATATAAACATGCTCGTTCGCATCAATAATTTGCCAGAAATATTCATCTTCGCACCGTTTTTGGACACATTCTTCAAATAGACAACGTTTGTTGTTTATCTGAGCGCATCAAAATTACGGCACATTTTTGATCAAGTTTGACTGCATGCTAAAAAATTAAAAGCTATTTCATATGAGTATAATATCATTAGGTTTATTGACACTGATTTTGGTATCTTTATTAGAGTCGTTAATATTGATGATATAGTTAATCCTTGGCATGTCAACTGTACTTCCTACCGGAGAATTAAACTGATGAGCTTAGATTGGACTGATTGAATTTTAGTGAAATGATTTATGATCGAAGTAGAAGAGTGTCGGGATTGCATATCCTTACTCCACATCGCCGACATAAAATACATTTCAGAACTTGATAACATCGATCGAAAATTTGCAGATCTCTTTAGTTTGCGAGTATAGCATTGAGAGTTGCGCGTCATAGCCTCCAGCTGCAACTCTTCTCATTATCGGCCTTGGAATATGTAAAGCAAATGAGAAGGGAGCTCCGATTGTTTGAATTGCCTAACGCGTGCTATTTGTTCACGTAATTTTATGCGTAACAGAGAGATAGAAGACTCAAACCAACTAGAAAACCAGTTTTAATCGGTTTGGAAAATACCACGGTCTTAAATACGGGGCCAAAGACCAAGCCAACTACATCACGTGTTTCGGCATGTTTGATAGTAACGAGAGAACATCTTTCTTAATAGTTGGTCTCGCGGTAGACCTCAGTGGAGTGCCAAATAATTCTTCTACTGCTAAATCAGTATATATTGCAGGAATTTGCGTCGCAACACAACGAGTGGACAAATGCCGATCAATACGACAAAGAACTCCGCGCGGGAGTCGAGCGATGGATCGCAAGCCGAACAGGAAGTGAACAATTCGGACGAGACACGGCTCGACGGAGATCAAGAAAGCGATGAAACGGAGCCGATCGCAGCTTCTCCACCGCCCTCAATTCAGGTTGATTCAGTGCCAAAGAACGGCAGCGACGCGACCACCCAGGCTGCGCAAACCGCTGGCGAAAATGTGCAGGCGTCGGTGGATCCCGAAGTTGATAAACGGAAACTCATCCAGCGGCAGCTCGTACTCCTGCTGCATGCGTACAAATGTCGGCAGCGTGAGACGGGAGAGTCTTCCGAGGGCCAGCGACCTACTTGCAGTTTACCGTACTGCTCGACGATGAAGGAAGTCCTTCAGCATATGATCGTCTGCTACAATAACGACTTATGCAACTGTATGTCTTTCTTTCAACTTGATTACACATATTGATGAAGGGATATCTGAAACAATTAATAATTACTTTTGTCGATTCTTTTGAGTCCTGCATTCCTTGCTACTGACATTGCGTCTAAGAAAACCGATAGGTTCGCGTCTTATCGACTCGTTCTTTAACCCCATTTTCACTTTAAATCGAACACTTGTCTAACAAGCTGGACACTGCTGAATTGTGATTTCAAGAAAAGTGTGTATTTTAAAGTAAAAATCGAATATCTTTTACAAAATTTCTTCTTCCATCTATTTAACTCTATCATTCCATTCAGCTTTACAGTTTTCTTAAAAAAATGAACCGCTTTTTGTATAGTATTGACTAAATGATATCCAAGTGCTCTATTTTATCAGTCTTTTCAACAAACTTTACCTTCCCTCCTTCGTATTTGAGTGCCTTAGTTCATTCTAAAACATATCCGTTTCAGATCCTCATTGCATCTCCTCGAGACAGCTCATATCCCACTGGAAGAACTGCAGCAGTGAGAACTGTCCCGTGTGCCAACCGATAAGAAAAATTCATAAAGCACCTCAGAGCACCGGGGATCGACGGTTGCAAGGAACAAAATTGGGTACGACTATTTTGTGTTCATTTAGTGTTCATTATCTTAGTTACCGCATTAAAAATGATTCTCATCAGGCTCATGAAGCAACACTGCATTTCGCAACTGGATATGTTTTATTAAGCTTCCCGTCTTGTTCAGGACGTACCTTCTTTGTCGCGCACCGTTGATCTAAGCAAAAGCTGTACTAATTCACTATTAGAGATTATTAATAGTTGCATAGCGGCCGAATCCCCTGAAACCAATCGGTTGTTAAAATCTTTCTCAAATTTGGAAAACCATTGTGACAAATATTTTTGAGATTTTGTTAAGGAAGATGTGCTCCACTTATGCGTTAATGTAATAAATACAGCCATGGACTCGAGGCCAGTTATGGTGGCAAGCCGCATCATTCTGATAATAATAATGCGAACTATAAAACTTATACCATTTTCACTTCAATAAGGATACTTTCTAAATGAAACAGGGCGCTTTCGAGTTCAATGAGGACATTTACCAAGTGGAACAAAAATAGCAAATTTTTTTTATATTTAGAAACCGTCCTCATAGAACTAGTGTCTCTGATTTCAAAAATCTTCCTATTGGAAACGATATAGCTACTCATATCTTTTTCAGAGCTGGCCTTTAATCTAATGTCGATCGGAGGCAACACAGCGGAGAAGAACAGCGCTGGGGCAATTAATAAAACAAAGCAGCGCGACGAGGCGACAGCTACCGAGAAAGAAACGGAGGGTACCGATCTGCTCGACGAGGGCGACGATTGTCCTTCGCGAATCGCAAAACACGCAATCCGTTCGCTAAAATCTTCGAATATCGCGAACAATTCGTTATCTGCTGAAGAAATGGCTGATGCAAAAGTAGGTGGTGCAACGCACCAAACGTTAAACAGTCGCCCAAATTATGAAGCCTCTGCACCCGCAAAGGTATACACTATGTCGAGATAACTTTGAACGGACCTTCCTCGCCTGAGGGCTCTTTAAAGGCAGCAACGCTTGATAAAATTCAAGATGAGGGTCACCCACAGCAACTCAGTTAAGTCATGTACTCCGTCAATATCTTAACGATTTTTGCGCGCGTAAAATGAAAATTAATGACTAGTATAGCTTTCATCTGGACATTAGTGACATTATCTGCAGGATTGGCACAAGGATAAGACAATTAATCGTCTCCGCCATCAAATAATCGTCAAGCTGAACAAAGCCATGTGCCCATCGTACGACCCAGCCGGCATGCAGCAAGACCCACTAACCCAAAACCTCATTGCATTTATCAGCAAAGTCGAGAAAGAGGTGTTCGAACTGGCGAATGACAAGGTTGGCTCATTCTTGCTGTTTGAATGGTCGTTCACATAATAATTCTTGCACACTATCAGGAGGAATACAATCGTTTAATGGCCGGCGAAATTGGCAATATTCAAAATTGGTTTCAAGAGAGAAAAAGAAAACGACTAAAGAGTATAAGAGACGCTACTGTACCCAATGAAAAAGCCGCGAAAGGCAACGAGAAAGAAAAGAAAGCCAAACTACCTGGACAAGCCCATTCTGATCAACTCGTTCAAGGCCAGTCATGTGGTATGTATCCGTGATGAACCAAAGTCTGCATGCAGTCTGCGTCGGAGATGTCGCTATCAAGAGGATGGGACCATACTGTCCTCCGTACCAAGATCAGACCTGCTCGCAAATTCTTCAGCTTGTGAAAAAAAGTCAATAATTTGCAGGTGCACCGAATGTGATTAGATGATGCTCGTGCACCTAGTGTATGCATAAGATAGCGACAACATAACAAAAGAAAGCTTGCCAGTTTTTCACTTCGTTTTTGACCATTGCATAGTTTGCACGGTAGATCATTTCTTCCTAGTTAATTCAGCGCACGATTTTTGCAGTTGCGCGAGTACCACTGTATTCACATTCCAAAAGGTTTAACATTTTGTTTTTCGTACCTGCTTTGGAAATGGAGAGCATAAGGTGGTCAAATAAAGGGACTGTACAATTTCAACGATTACCTTTTACATATCTTCTCACCCATAAACTGTGTTGTCTCAGTGAGCAACATTTCTATCAAAAAATAAACAGTTAATTAACCGAATGTCTAAGTAGCCGACAAACTCGTAAAAATTGGCAGCGTACCAAGACAACACAATTAGTAAGCTATCGAAACTCGGTGCCTGCGAATTTCCATAGTGTGTAGTATGTTTAGATCCGTCAACAGATACTCTTATTCATTAATAACATTACGTTTCAGATCGAAAACCGCTTCGTAAACACTCTGCTCCGCACACTGGCAAAAGCGATAAGCCGAAAGACACTGTTTCGGTCAACTCCGAACGAGCAATCGTCGTTGGTGATCGCATCACTTGGCTCGATTTGACAACGACGCCGCGTCATGGGGAAGTCAAATGGATCGGTCTCCTCGATGGGCATGGAACTCACCTTTTTGCTGGAATCGACTTTGTACGACTATCAGATTCTTTTTTATTCCTTTCATCTTATTTGCACTGAATAATTTTGAAAATATTTAGAATTTTGTGGTTTCTCGCTGTGATATGCCTTTAAATAATCTGTAAGCTATCCCCCTTCGGAACTTTTTTGAAACTTGTACTGCATAGAAAAATGTCAAGATACTTTGACCTAATGACCAAAGACCGAGTCATCAATATCTTCTTCCTTCTATGAACATGACTGATCTCTTAATCTTTTTAAGTTACTGCTGTTTTTAGGATGAATCGAATTCGTTCTCGTCTAGCGGAGGATATTATAAGGGAGAGAAAATCTTTAACGGAACAAAGCACTGTGCCGGATTCGTGCGACTCGACTATATCAACCACGAAGAGAATCGTTGCGAAGGAACCAAGCATTCTGTTAAGATGGACGAAACTCATGATGACCTTCCAGTAAGCTATCAGTATCTTTAATTTTGAAAACACTTGACAGTTAAGAGAGAAGATCGTTTATGTTTCCATGAATTCACGTCATTCGTGCATGTGCCTAAATATATGTTTATCCAACAGAAAAATTAAACACTACAAACAGTGTTGCAGTAGCGCCTAAAGAGTAACGCTTTCATATCGCTCATTTCAGGAGAGTCAAAGTGAAGATCAGCTCACCGAGACCATGTTTAACAAGCTCAATTTGGAAGATAAACAGAATTCGTGAACAAGTTATAACAAGAACCTGGCGTAATCCCGACGTTCTACTGTAAACAAGGACTAAATAAAATAAACCTCGCGCGCTTGCGTACAATAGTCGAACCATGCGGCTGGCTTACACACCAAAATTGTGCGCACTCCATGTTCATTACCAGTACCCCTTTCTTATGCCGCAACGTTCCGACACGATACAATCTTTTGCGAGCGACTATTTTGCGTCGCCGAATACATCGCGTCGTGTCATTTTATGAATGCCTTAACGTGGGTGTGACACGCTTCCGCTTTCACAGGTGTTGAACCGTAATCGCGAGCAGAGCGGAATAGCGCAGAAAAAGTGAAATATTTTTGCGGTCGAAGGTTAGGATGAGCATTTTGGCATTGAGGCCTACTTTATGTGAGTTGTGCAATTTGACTTTTCTTGCAACTTTATGCGCATACTTTACAAATTTACTTGATTATTTGTTTTATGATTTGTTATAGAACCTTTTATTGTTCTATCATATCTATCACGTTATTTGTATACTTCTGTGGTCTTGTTTCAAGAATGTTTTACACTGCTTCTTTAGATGTTAGTGCCGACGATACTCTATATTTGTCCATAATCTCATTCACGAACGAGTTGTATCATATGTCTGACGCATATATTTTGAGTATGTTTAAGTTTTTAAGAAAAAGTAAAGTCTTAAAGCTTACGTTGGTAGAAGGGATGATCGCAACAGCGCTGTGCACGGAATTGCTTTTTGCACTGTTACTGTTAAAGGAACTGCAAATGGGTCGCTTCACGAATCGCAAATTTTCAGAACGACCTCAACGCATAACAGGTCATTTGTCGAAAACAGCGTCTCTACGTTTGTCCTTTAAGCCGTTCTTGATGAAGTCGCTGGCTAAATCTGTCACGGCCCCAGACATGCAATCATGACGAAGCTTTCTTGCGCTAATGCCGAATTTAAATTCACTCAGTTCGAGCACGGTGGAACGATTGGCATTACGACCTGCGCAGTTTGCTTGTTGGACGAAAACGAAAGTCACTGGATAATTTGCAATCAAACCTGTGCCAACAGTATCATCAAATCAACATAAAGCTTGGCGCACAATAGAGTCTGAGTAATTGTATATGTGGATTATATCTCGCGCCGCCCCATTCTGTTTTAGCTAAAGTGTGACCATTTAAAAAAGATTGCTTTTCGTCTCCCAACACATGCTTCGTTTAAGAAAGTATATATGCGTAATGAATAACGCATCATCAACTTTTATAGGATTTGGCAAAACGTCTGACAGCATATGAGTATGCATCGAAATAAACTAACGCAAAGCAGAGAAAAGAAAGGAATAAAGCGGAATGATGCCGGAAAATGGGTACTGATTGGGCAATATATCAGCAAGTGTAGACCTCGCGGGAATTCAAAAGCCGTAACATTGCAAACATCGGCTACAGCACAATTACATTTTTTCTGAGTATTAAAAACTCACAGAAGAGTGGTAACGGACACAGAAATTGGTAGAATCGAGGCTTTTAATAAGAATATGGGCAGTTTATACCGCATAACTTGCTTAGTACTCTCGAGACGCAGCATAGCGAAGAAGAAGAACGAGGAATTGCCAAAATCCTGTTCTAGGAGTTCCCTAATGGGTCATTGGCAACGTCTTTTTCTGCGGCGCTATATTCCGTCGAACGGCCAACGGCACTACAAACCGGCCGAATCTTGGTCGGCGACACTTAAAAGGAACTCGAGCACGCCGGCCCAGAACGATTTGCTCTCATGATGCGTTTTTGAGGGCACTGTACCAAAGGCGTTCGTTTGGAAATTTTTTAACACCCTACAGGAGAGCAAAAGCGCCGTAAAAGGCGAGGCCAGCGGATGGCGAGCAGATGTTAGTCTCACTTCCTTCATAGCTAACCAATCAGCTACCGCACCGAAGGGGTCCGCTCATAGCGAACGATTGGCATAACATTCGTCGACACTTTCTCGTATCATCTTAGATAACCTTGTTCCGCTAAGTCGCCAATAATGAACCTTTTCACAGAGTTATTTTAATTTTGAAATAATCCTAAACGCGGTGACTGATCACAAAATAATAGTATATATTAAAAAATGACCAACCATCGCACTTCTCATTCTATAACTGCAAGTATTTTGAAAAATGGATACCAAGCCCATCTTAATTGTCAATTAGTCAGAAATATGAGCTCGCATGGCTATCTATCATATTTTCAACACGATGGCCTCGTTTCAAAACTATGGGATGCACCCGATTCGTAGTAAGCTTTAGTTTAATTGCCTCAGCCACTTGATCGTCTCCACAAGTCGAGTAACTTTGCCTAGACAGAAAGACTAATTGGGTCACGATGTAACGAGTCTATTATTTATTGCCGCGTACATAACTTATCCATATTCGCAGTATCCTCTTTTTTCTGGAGTTAGACGATTGTATTAATTGTATACAACCAAATAGAATCATGTCAATTAAAAATCCCTCTCAAAGCACTTAGAATAAATATAGCTCCGAGGCATTGATTTGGTTGCATACAATTAATACTCTTCCAGGACTACAAGCCTCATGTGTAATCCCTCGTTTTTGACGGGTCACATTTACTCAAGAAAAAACATAGGCATAAAGGTACATTAAGTCAATTTCAAGGACGTATAAAGTCGCTTTAATACCCAAAATCGGAGACTTGTAAGTAGTACCACAACGATTCGACGGCGAAAAAAAGGCGAACACAGACGAAAATGACTAAAATTCACTCACATCAAAGGTAAATAACACGAACAACGCGAGAAAACGGCAGCATTTCACATCGGAAAAAAGTCTTTCGAGCAATTCGACTGCGAGCAACCAATCAGCAAGTATTTTCAAGAAAAACGGAGCAAATAATATTGGCGGTAAATTTAAACAGCGCTTATTCACATATGAACAGTTTAAATAAACCAACAGATAAGCTGAAAGTTACATAACAGATGGAACTAACTCAAAACAACTGTTTTAGGCAACCACAAGATAAAATGCACCTGTTAGTTGAACTGACGGTGGGGGCCCATTTCATACAATTATCGCAAATTCGGCATTGCAAGTACGGTAATTGCTCAGAAAATCAGAAATAGCCAGAAAAAAGCCGATCATCGAGCGTGCGGTTTTACAATTGCAATGGATTTATGAAATAGGCCTGGAGATATAAGTGTTCATCATCAAAAGACGTTTAAAATAAATCCAAACTTTAACGCACGATCGAGGGTAAACGTGCTCTGCGAATCAGAGGCTAGCATAAAGTCTGACCGACGGACATAACACAGCGGAACTGATGCACAGTAGAACCGACACAACGCAATGGATCCTGAACAAAGTCGGCGTCACAGCGGAGTACTATGTCAGCGTCCCTCGGTTGTTTATGCAAATTTTGATTGCATTAATCAGAAAGCGCATGAATACAAAAATATGTCACAGTAATGCTAATACTATTGCTTTTATTAGCATTGTTGCCGTCAAAGCAACATGATTGTTTGGCGTCGATTGGAGCGGATTTATAACGCTTACTCCATGCCCTAGTATATTGCCACAATACGACTTACACAAAATTAGGAGCACATAACCCCGCAAATTCTTTAAAGCCGTATTTAAACTGCCTCCACCGCATGACCGCGGCGGGATGGTATAATCGATTATTTACAAATCCTGACTTGCTAATAAAAAAGTACTCGGCTGTGACGCGACTGAAGAAAGAAAAAAGAAGGAATTTAAAGAAGCGGCAGGGAGGAACAGTTCAGACTTGGAAGATGCCCTTGGGGTTGCTGAGCCGACGCAGTCTGTCCATGAGGGGGCTCGGCCTGGCACGGACGAATGACGAATCGTGCATGTGGCTCGTTGACCTGGTTCTCTCGTGCTGCAGGTTCTCGGCAGCCTGTCACAGAAAAATATATCTAACATTTTTATATATTAAACTTTTAATATTATACAATACAACTCGCAAAATTGCACCCCGAATAATTGCAGGGCCCATATAATTGCAGCTTTTGACTGACTCCCGCGATGTTGCAATTATCCGGGTTTCACTGAATAAGCGAACTTCATAGTAACGAAAGATATGCTCTGGGACTGTACCAAATATGTCGATAGAAGCAAAACATCGATATAAACTAATTACTGTAATGAGAAAATAAATGACAACGGTCACCTGAATCATGCGCAACCTTTGGCGGTAGTTTTTGGCCCGAACATGGTCGTTGAGTATCTCCTGGACATAGCTCGACGGAAACCAGCCCGCCTTGCCGTCGCGGCATCGCTCCCCGAAGTACCAGCCTGAAAAAGAAGGGCAAATTAGCTATGTTACCCTTAGACCACTTTACAGAGTCATCCCAATTTATCTCTCTTGCATACGAATTTGTCTCTTTTGCACAAAGCTTTGTCATCTCTAAATTCAATTAGAACGCAAAAGTGATGAAATAGAATGCAAGAGTAACGAGAAAAACGCAAAGTTGCGAATTATGGTGAAAGATCCAGTAAGACAACACTCAAATCAACCGCTTCGCTATATAAAAAAAGTAACGCTCACGATAATCAAATAAACAACTACCAAATCCCTTAAAACAAAAGAGAGCGCTCAGCTCAAAACTTCCCGATCATCTTACTACGTCATCTGACGTCATCATGCCATTACTTCAACCAACATGTTATACAGATCAGACACTTGAAATAAAGGATAAGAAAGCGTAGGGAAGAGGGAATCGATGGATCATACCGTCGGGCATTTTCCTGAGGACATTGACGATTTCGCCGATCTCCAGGTGCAGCTCGTCGTCTTGTGCGCTAGCGTAGCGATGCACAGTCGTCGCCTGGGGACAGTCCCAGTCGGGGTAAACGCTCTCTTCGGGGTTAGCTGACTGTAAGCGATTTAGCGGGTTGTAGGTACGTTCATCAGATACTAAGTGACATTCGTTTATATCGATACTTTGGGGCCCGGGCAAAAATTACCGGTATAAGCGCATAAACAATTTCAACTGTATAATCAAAGTTTCTCGATCATTAACAAGAAATAGAAAGAAGCGCTATTGACTTTCGAAGCAATCCGCCTTATGCGATCTAAGATTTCTTGTTACTGATCGGCAAATTATGACTATAATTATTCGTCAATTCAGGGTTGATCCCTTTTCATTAATTTCCCAAAATATTGGGTAGAAACGCCACAAGGTCAAGCCAAATACCATACTCGCAACTCACTGCCGACGGGTTAGTAGACTGCCAGGAAACAATTGTTCGTTTTGTCGCTATATCGGTCGCGATGTAAGTTATAATCGTTGCCTAGCTACCATTAACTCGTCGGCCGTGAGGAATAAGCATAATCTCTCTGAGAATGGATTTTTGGATTTCGGCCAATTTTTAAGGAAATGCTTTTCAATGGGATCGACACTAAACCGACGTCTCTATAGATATACAGTAATAGGATATCGACGGAGCGTGCAGAAAGGGGCTGCTTGGTGGCAAATGGCGCCTTGAATTTCAAGGGGTAAGCATAATTTCATCGATGCAATTTATTCGCCGATATTTTCGTGCAATCGCGCAGAATGTATAATTTCTTAGTGCAATAGGTCAGTAAGATGAAAATATCGGTGAAGAAATTCTACCGAAATTCTCTTTTGAATAAAGAAAAGGAATCAGGATGGAATGCTAAATATGAGAAGTAACAGGGAGTAAAGAATTGCTAAATGAAAAATGATAGCATATTATATAGTAATAAAGGGTTTCGAACTTTTACCATTTCCATTCTAATAGGAACACTTTAAAAATCAAATTGGACATTTCTTTAAAAGAATTCAACAAAACCTTAAACTTGCTCAGTTAAGTGTCCAGTTTTGTTTGAGAGTGTCAAATAAATGTCCAATTCATAAAAATTCAGACACTTCTCAAACAAAATCAAACACTTTCTAAATCAAGTTAAATATTTCTTAAAAAAGCGTCCAAATATGATTTGGAAAGGATCCCTATTAACATAGAAACGAGAGAAATAAAAATATATAACAATTGCTCCATCAAGAAGAAGAAACCAACCGTGGGAGGTCGCATGGCGCTGAGCCATCTCTCTCGATCGCTCTCCGACTCTGCGCTGAGGAGCATTTCACTCTGCTTTCCTTTAGCGTTATTCATCAGAGTGCAGGTGAACAAATGCGGCTTGAGCGGCAGCGCTGTCAACAAAGTCGGCGACACTTTCGGACTCGTCGGCTCCATTGGCTCGATCTCCACGAATGCGCGCATGCAGTAATCTTTCGCTACGTAGGTGCCATTCCTGAAAAACAGTCGGCTTTTAGAAGCGACTTTGAGGGACTAATTTCATAAAACAAATATAAATTTTAGATGCATTCATGTTATCACGTTTAATATTCACATAAGTTTTATTAAAATTGACCCCATTCGACATTTTCTTGCAATCTCTAACTACAACGAAGATAATAGTGCATTTTATTATTTTTGAATGAAAATCGCAAGATTTATTTCGTTAAGCGATTGGTAATTTCGACGTACAATCGAGAAAATACAGTATATATCATTTATAGCAATTTCGTTTATAATGGTAATCGCTTATAGTGGTCATGTTCCACCAGTCCCCAATTGCCCTTTCAAATCCTTTTTACTGACACTTACACTTTTTTCTTTGTGACCATAAGTAGATCGCTAAACAAGAACAAGTAGATGGGGCGACTGCGGCGCTTGGAATGAACGGACGCTAGCAGGGAGGACTTTCGCAGTCCGCCACGATCGCATATCTGCGTCAACTGGCCATGTTTGATCAGGTAGCGTCCGGAAGAAACCAACGGAATGCGTCTGCAACCGCGAATAAATTCTTTTCATCTACTGTGAAAATGGCACTAGAAGTAACATTTGATGAGGGAAGGTGTTTTTCTTGCCTTCCGTCTATTATTCTTTGCTTGTAAAGAAAAGGATATAATCAAATATTTCCGATCAGTAACAAGAAATCGAGCCAACTATCGTGGTTGGCAAAGATGAGCTCGTTTTCGTTGCGAAAGCATCGTTTTCACCAAGAATGATAGTAATTTCTTGATTTTTATGTGCGTAAATTGATGCGTACAATGCGTACCTGAGATCGCCATTCTTATATATCAATCTTCGGTCAATGTCCAAAAGCTGCTCT
Organism: Plectus sambesii; assembly: GCA_002796945.1. Classification (NCBI taxonomy): domain Eukaryota; kingdom Metazoa; phylum Nematoda; class Chromadorea; order Plectida; family Plectidae; genus Plectus; species Plectus sambesii. The sequence goes on from NIUQ01001866.1 coordinate 25,343, forward strand.
GTTCGTTCCATTCTGCGCGCGCCCTCATTACAATTACCCACAACCTGAAAATATCGAAAAATTAGACTTCAATCGAACAGTAGTAACAGTAGAATGACGAATCATAATGACCAGTGGAGCATTCTTCGCCTTAACATTCATAATCCTAAGAAGCCCCTCGCTTTTACCAATCCCCCGTCCCCCTTGTAGGTTGCAACAACCGTAAAGCAGTGCTAATCAAAGATGGTCCCGATAAAGGACGCGCCCTGCGCCGCCGAAAAGCGGCGTTGTAGCCAGCAGACGGGCACTCGACCCCCAGGGGTGGCGGGCACGGCGAGCCGTTCAATCGATCGCCACATTGGGTGGACAGGGGCGCAATTACCGGTCGCGGCGGTCGCACTGTCCATCTGCGTTAATCGGCCAACAAAAGAGGTGGCGGTCAGGGCCCCAATGGTGCCGGCGGCGTTATAGGAGATTCGTTAGCGACGGACGCGCGCTTACCAACCAAAACACGAGATTAATGCCACGGAAAGAGCATCGGTTTAATGCGGTACTAACCGTTGACGTAGCAAAATACGACTAATACTATAGCCTTCACTCATAAAACCATCACACCAATTCAATCTTATGGCTCCTCTTGTTCTGTATGCTACAATCAAAGCTTATTTAAGCAATAGTTAACGCGCTGACCCACCGCTATTGTGTTTTACTCAGTGATTCAAGTTGTTCTAATACCCTACAAGCCTGACCAGGTTGCGTTTCGCATCGTAATTGAACCTCCACTAAACCCCCCCCCCCTTTTCTTAAGACACATGAGTTAAAATTTAAAAATTGGCGCTATAGAACACCACAAATTACTTGAAGAACGATTTAGCGCTTCGTTCTTATCGTAAATTGAAAATTTACGCATTTAGTAGCTTGCACACAGCTTATTGCCCATTAAATAGCCACACAAATGCTCGGTCCGTCATAAAACGACGTCTCTAATTTCATATCAGTAAAAAACGACTATAAACAC
>NIUQ01001867.1:0-26580 GCA_002796945.1 Plectus sambesii
TTTCATAAAACTGCCCAAATGCACTCATTTTCCCTTTCAGTTGAGATATCTCCATAACTAGCTAACAAATTCTAATGAAAATTCACACCCATAGAGAGGAAAGGCTTGGCTACAAAATGTGAAGTTGCTCAAATTATTCAAATCATCCTATGCTGAGATAATTTATCACAAAGCGAAAGATGTCAAAAAGAACGAAGTTGCCCCCATTTTTGACATCTTCCGCTTTTGATTAATTATCTCAGCATAGGATGATCTGAATATTCTGAGCAAAATGGGCTCGATCGGTGCAGGTTGAACAAAGTTATTAAAACTTCAAATCTGAAATTTTATCTGGGACACCCTGTATTACAGTACTACAGGGGCCGGTTTCTCGAAACGCCGGGGAGGTGCAGGATGCACCCGGGGTAAGCGTACCCAGTACCCTGGTTTGTCGAAACATTTCTGCGCCAGGTACGGCTTCTTCGGGAAGGATCGGGGAGGCTGGGAGCCACCCTAGCTTGGAGCAGTAATAGCATCGCCCGGGAAGTGAATTTTAAAGATTATAAGTAGGTTTTTTGACGAAAATAAATATTTCCATTGAATTCTATGAAATTTTAATGTTTTGGCTGTTTTGTTGGGTTTGGCGCTGAAGTTGAGAAAATTGAGGATGATTTTAAATTGATAGCTTGCCAGAATCACTTAACTGATTGAAATAATTCAAAGTGCATCTGAAAGCCCATCTTTCTCTTTATAAATTGCCCAAGTCTCACCTTTTTTGATGCAGTTTGAGCTGATTTATAACTAATCTTAAAATAGATAAACCAAATTTCTCCTTATTTTTTTGAACAATGTAGTAGTAATTACAATTATTCAAAGAAATCAGGACTCGGTTGCATAATATGATAATATCTTACTTTTAGCATTTGTATGAGTACAGATTGCTCTCTGTATTTATGTTAATTATTTCGTATAAAATCAACAAATATCGCTAGCGAAATAAAATTTTTAAAATCAATGACGACTTCAAATGTTACGACCTCTTGGCGTACCTTTATAAAAGTATCCTCTCTCTTACAGAGCGTTGGAATAGTACAGTCCAGCTTAGGTCCTTGAAAACCACTGCGGCAGTCGAAAGACAAGTTTCCTGATGAAATTGCATGATCACTGTGGCAGGAAACGATAAGTTCGTATCGTCTGATGATTCCGAGGCACCAGTCTTGAGTTAACATCCAGTTAACACTGACACAGTTTTGATCGTCATCCAGTGCGGTGCTTGTGATTTTAGGAGCCATGACGTTGGCTTCAGGATCTTCAGGAGTTGTGAAATTTACAGCTGCTACCAGGCCATTACTATCTCCTGTTCGCAAAATAATATTAGTAGCAATATTTCGAGAAAGTGTAAATATAGCCTAAATTTTTTAAGAATTTTATTGGGAATTTACTGTTTAAATGCAATGCTGTTTACAATATAGAGTTCTATTTTGCTTGTTTGAGAATGCCTGTTCGAGGGCCGCATGTTTGTTTTAGACGCTTTATTTTGAAAGCTCTCTATTGAAGGAACGATATCGTTAAAATATAAAAAAAGGTCAAAAATGTCAAAATCAAAATGCTCTTCAAACTAATTTTCACTAGAAATAAATCTCAAACGGACTGACTTTGAACACATTAATCTGAGCGTACCACGTTTCGCTATGAGAGGCCTTAATCCAATCAATTATTTTAAAAAAATTCAAGACCAATGATTTTGCCTATATATATATATAGCATTTCAAAATTCTAAACTATACCTAATTTTAAAATAATTGTGTAATCATGAAATACATTTAAAGATAAATCCGGGCAATCGTAGCAACTTTGACCATCAAAAGTTGTATTTCTGCAATCAACACCATATATAGTCTCGTTCAAACACAGAGATCCTAGACTATAGCTCGTTTCTAATCCATCCATGTTTAGCGCTGTGTAAAAAATACTTCCAAGAATTTCAGTGTTGTCTTTTAGGGTTAATTCGTAGGTATAAATACCAGCTGGGATATTAACCAATTTCCATTTAATATTAATATGATTGAGACTGACATTATCCACGGTGATTGGGCCACTGAGAAGTTGCACGATATTTTCTTTTATGCAGTATTTAACGTAATCATCAGCCATGAATGTACAAGTAACACCGTCCTCTTCGGGCCAACTAACACAGTCAAACCATCTTATTTCATCATACTGACAGTGAAAGGAACAGAGCGGTCCAGAAAATGGGGGATTGCATTGACAACTTGAATTATTGATTTCCTTCGAATTATCAGGACATGAAAAGGTTCCATTCTGATCAGAAACTCTGATTATTTTTGGGGTATCGAAAGAATGGTAAACATTTTCACTTAAATACTTATTATTACTTCCATTAGTTTCGTTGTTTTGCGCAGTTGAGATTACAAATCGAGCACAAGAAAACGTCTGTCCATACAAAGCGAGTGCTAGTTAAAACTGGACTTTAACCTGAAGCATCAACACTGCAGATATTACGTCGCAGCGTAAACTCCTCACTACCGGGTTTTGTTGAGAAGCCGCCCCTCCCCCCCAAACAAGCGCCCCGTGAGCGCTTTTTCTGGTTGATTTTCGGTAAGAGCGCCTCGGGGCGCTTACTTAGATTCTCAATTAATATTCATGATTAACCATATCAAGTAAACTATTAACACTTTCAATACAGCTTCAAGTTAAAATCGCAATTAACTAAATTAGTTTGCCGTTTGTTTCCAGTATGTTGTTTAGTTGCTCCGCATAACGACGTTACTTTACGGCGATTTACTCGATAAATGGAGAAAAAACATTTTTGAAGCTTCTGAATATTACGGAAGTCACTTCTACTACTTTGCAAAAAATGTCCTGGGCGTTTTTTGGATTTTGGTGAGATTCATCAAAAGTGCCCAAACAAAGAAAGTGCCCCAGGGCGATTTCTCGGAAAAACCCGGTATGTTTGTGATGCTATATTTAGAATGCATTACACCGCGATACAACTCCGTAAATGTTTCATACTGGCTCGTTCATAAGTATAATTATACATGAGTATGACTTTCTGTCTTTTTAACCTAATTATGGCTTGTTATTTGTAATTGTTCATCTTCTAAATAATTCGCTATTGCTGTAAATTCCTGCGGATAACTTTGTAAAGCCACGCTCTCTGATAAAGGGAAAGATGCTTTATGAGTGAACAGCAAGTTAATAGGATTTTCGAGTGTAAAGATGGTAACAGATCAAAATAATGTGCGACGTTAAAAAGAGAATTTGTATTGGAAATCATAATGATGTATGTTGAACAGTGACTAATAAAAGGTCAGGCTCGCAACAAATTTGCCTCAGATCCCCGATACAATTCAATAATACAACCTATCCATGAAACCGTTATAACTGCATCTGCTAAATTTACAATTGCAGGAGGTTCGGCAATTGGTGAATGGGGACGCTGGCGTTTAAAAATTTTTCCTTACACACCAATGGCCAATCATCACACGTCCCATAATTATGATGACAATGGTTTAATGAAAACAGACCCTTGAAGCTGCCAAATTACCTTAACCGATATTCATTTGAAGTGTAAGAGTGTACCTGCACCAGGTTGATAAAATAGTCGACAACTTCGCTCATCAATTCGAATGGGGTATTTCCTAATTCGAATGAAAAGAAAAGTGTGCTATTCGTAAGCTTTGATATCATGCCTTGTTGTACTGTCGAGCAAATTCCAGGAGCGAATAAAGTTTCACATGGTTCGGTAATGTTGATTTTCTCCAGTTGCCTAATAAACATTGCTCAACCATGGACATTTGGTAATTGCAAAACATCAAATAAAAATTGATGTTAACTGTTCTGATAATGTTTCTTTCATGAAAGAATTAAATGCTCAAGTTTTTATTTCAGAGTGCCCGTTCACGATTAATCGTTTCTTAAACTAATAAGTATGGAATGAGAGATTCGAAAAGCAGTCAAGTCAGGAGGGTTTTCAGATAATGGTAAGTAAGGGCTGTCTGAACCCCACCATTCCTATTATTGCTGTTACGAAACACAATTCATGGAAGCCTATTAAACTGGCAAAAGAAGTGGCTCGTTCATTACAGACACAACTAGGGTTTGCATGGGAAATCCCCCCGTCTCAAAAACGGGGATATCCCGTGAGTGTTTTCCCCGCGATTTCCCCGTTTTCCATCCCGTGGATTATCCTCCCGTGGCACATCCCTCACCGTCCCCGTGATTGGAAATCCCGTGCAAATCATTCCTCGTCCCCGTAGTATTTCTTCCCCTCCCGCAAACCCTAGACACAACGGTACAATTTTCCACTCTTCCCCCTCGCTGCGCGTCTCTTAATTATGTGGATGCTCACGTTTGGCACGCAACGCTTCAAACGCAAGTCGTGGACAGAAAATTTGGTGTTTAATTTCAAAACGAAACGTGAAAGTAAATATACTGTAAAATCAGCACAAAATTCTTAATTAAGAAACTGCATCAGACAGCGAAAGTCGAATTTAAACTCAATTTGCTTAGAAAGAAGCGAAATTACATGAAATTACAATTTACGTACTGAAGCAGGCGGCCGAATTTATTGAGTGCCAGGCTTTATCAAAGTATTGCAAAAGTTTAGAAGTGAAGAGCACAGCAAACGGCATTCAATTGGGTGGATTTCGAATGCAATCTGAAGGGAATTATTGAGAGCAAAAAAATGTTCAGGAATGTTAGCCGAGTGTTTTAGGATTGACAAGAATGAAACATACGCTTGCTTCATTCCGACTTGAAAAATAACAATCATAAGCACGTGTTCTAATTCACTAACAAACAAATTCTTACGACTGAAGGAAGGGTGGAATCGATGCCCACAAAGGTTCTTCCAAAATATAATATACTTGCATATCTTTAACAAAATCGCGAGTTGATATGTTCGATGCTAAAATGCTTGCTTCTTCCGTAAATGATAGTCTGATACCACCCCAAAATACTGATTCTGAGGGGCTCACCCATTGTAGCGGATTTGGCGTTATCGAAACAACAAAGTTGGAAAATTTGCCATCACCTGAATTTAAGCTTCCAGTAATTCAAGCAATTGCGCACATGCACTGTCTTCAATATTGAATTGAGGGCCTCTTACTTCACCATATCGAATCAGTCAGTTCACTTCAATGTGAAACATGATTTACTCAAAAAACTGTATTTCATAATTTTACTCTTTGGTGATACTTCTGCAAAAGCTCGCAGAATCGTCATTTGTATATACTTTCCTTTTGAGACATTTTATCTAGTAGAAACATACGATATATCCAAAGTTAGGCACCAATAAGGAATGAGGGAGTTGTATCGGGTTTTCCCGAGTATAGGCCCATGGGCTTGTATAAAGAAGCGGTACTTTTCGTGTTTCTACTTTGTCCCCAAATAGAAGCTCATGGGCTTATACTTGGAAAAACCCGGTAACATCCCCTCCACGCCTTAAATTGCTTTGAAGTAAATATTGCTTGCTGAAAAAACAGAGGCACCATACTCACCGCAATCCGTGATTTCCGTATAAAGCAGTGGAGTATTGAAGGATGTTTGAAAATTTTTAAAAAGGAGGACGCCAAAAAGAATTAAGGAGGCCTTCATTGATGCAGTTTCAATCGTTCATTGGTCGAAAAGCGCATATGGTCGAGTGCTGCAAAAAGTATGGGCTTTCAATATTTTACTGCCGAGTGCATGCGCGCGCCCTCAAAAAATACCGTAACATTGCCTTATTTGTGTTAGATGGTGATAAAGAGCCGAGAAAAGAAATTATAACAATATGAATAGCTTGGCAGACGTGACAAAATCCGTATGAAAATCTTTTGGCACGAAAGCAAGCAACTATTATTTCAGAACAAACAGAACCGAAAACATTGGATTGTAATTACAGGTAAAAAAAGTAAAATTTTGTTGTTTTGCGACAGTCCTTCCCTGAGTATGCGCGTCCAATCACATATGCAAGTTTGGGGAGGAGTTCATTTCCTGAAAAAATGATAAAGGCAAATATAAACATGCTCTTCTCCAAAAGCATATAAATTATGTAGAGGACTAATTTTCAGGTGGGAAAGGGACGAGTTGTCTCGTTCCTCAAGCGAAAGCACAATTTGGTCGCAAATAACAGCACAATATTGTCGGGAACTACCTGAATCCCGACTACCTACAGCGTCAAGCGTCGCTGCGGCAAAGATCAAAGAAGAACTCGACCGGGAATGGAATGACCACCTAGGTCGCAGGTCAGTAGCGGATGTTCATACCTTCGCGTCTTCTCGCCTAGCGATCACCATCACACATTTGTATGAAGTATTGCTGATGTGCTCACCTTGACTTATTCTCTTGATGTTATCTTGACTCGCATACAATATATATAACCTATGCCTTACTATTGTAGGCATCAGACCATGGATGCCACAAGGTGATTTATTAGGAGTAGCTTTACGAGGCTACCGCCCTAAGATCGCAATTACTAGGCCGGTCTTAAAGATATGATCACAAGGTCATGGGTGTGCCACGACTCTATAAATAGTAGGCGCACAAAACGGTTGACAGTCACTCCTGTATTACTTGTATCGTCACTCTCACGTTGCTCGCGTTGTGAATAAAGTTTGTTAACCATCGACTCTCGAAACACGCAGCAAGACTTGCGGACTAGAAAGACGAAAGACCGACAGAAAGACCAAGAGTCCGACAATATCTTACTACGGGAACTCAAAAATTGGTGTTATGACATCTAAATAACATGTCGGTACATTATGACGTCGCTAATTGAACTCAGCGCGAATTCGATCAAAACAGGCACGATTAGCAATTATCGTTCACGTACCTGTTAACTTTAAGCGGTAATTTGCTGCGGCATGCGATTATAATGCTGCTTCATATCGATTTGCGTCGTAGTTAAGCAGCGATTAGTTGCAGCATAGTTAAGTCTTAGAGACCTTTGCAACCTTTATTGTATTCGCTCCGGCTTCTGCGCGCAAAATAGAAATGTTGTGACCTTTGAACAAATGAACTATCGGTGAGTGTCACTCGTTGTCTTAACTGTTGAGCGAGTGCTTACAGCTCTTCGTTATCGGCAAAAATGCTCGGACCAACTTCATAATCTTCCGCTAAGGAGGCGGTGCTGTCAATTGACGTAGCAGACGACTAAACGTCGGCATTCACTAACCAGATAGTTCATCTGCGCTATCGTACAATTGATTAGGGACATTTCTAAGTTATGCGCAAAGTATTCAGACTTTTTAGTGTCTACCGCGCACCATATTCCTATGCGGGGGAAAAAAGTTGCAGTTATGTAAACACCCTCTTGCAACCAAAAGCAGCACGCTGCAGCATTTGGTCGGTTTCATATCGCATACTTTAGCTAAAGTCTAACTTAAGGGCTATACTTTATCATTGCGATAAGTACGTTTTAGCTAATGTACACAATATGAAACAGGTCAAATGTCATCAAAAATAACTGAAGACAACAGTTTCGGTCTTTAAGCAAGTCAAAAACGTGCAAAAGCTTAACAATCGTAAAACCATATTACTTTCAGCCCGCCCTTAAGGAGTACCGGATTTTCTCGAAATTACGCCCCCCCCCCCAAATTTACGCCCCGGGGGGCGTAAATTTGAAAGCCTTCTCGATATTTCGCCCCGGGGCGTAATTTCGCAGTTGANGGGGGGCGTAAATTTGAAAGCCTTCTCGATATTTCGCCCCGGGGCGTAATTTCGGAGTTGAAAGTGCTCGTTCGACAGCACAAAATAGTACTGTCTGCGTATATTTTTCTCGGAATCTTCCCATTGCTATATCAGTAAATATGCGACTAATACTGCATTTAATTGCGAATTAGCTTGAATATGGTCAACTTTCGCTGCTCAATGTCATCTTGCTATAGTAAAATAGTAGCTGACGGTAGTATTTCATCAATACTATGTGTCAGTACGTTTCCAGCCATTTCGCGAAATTAAGCCCCAGGGCGAAATTTTGAATTTCACATGACCACCAAAAAGCTGCTTTTTGTCGTCATCGTCCCGGGGCGTAATCTTGATAAACTCCTGTACAAATAAAGCAAGACTTCAAACACTCTACCGGGTTTTTCCGAGAAACCGCCCCGGGACGCTTTCTTAGTTTGGGCACTTTTGACGAGTCTAGCTGTAATCCAAAAAAGCGCCCCAGGGGCGCTTTTTTGGAGAGTAGTAGAAACGCCATATATGATGATAAGATACACCATTAAAGTGTTTTTCTTCGTTTATGAGCAAAAACAGCGCAAAGTAACTTAAATGTGCGAAGTAAAGAAGTAACATAGTCTTTTGTATGTTATTCCTTTGATTAATTGCGATTTCCACCGAAAACCGTGTATAATAGCGTTACTAATTTACTCGCTGTGGTGAGTCACAAATTTTAATTACAAATCCTAATAAACGCCCCGGGGGCGCTTTTTCGGAAAATAAACCCGAAAAAGCGCCCACGGGGAGCTTGTTTGAGGGGGCCGTTTCTCGGAAAAACCCGCTACGAATCAGCTTCAGTGAGTAAGCGTTAAGTAAACGTTGACCGAAGGAGTTGACCTGTTTGATAGAGGTAAATGCTGAAGGCAGCAAAAGGCTGCTAACTTTGTACAATAATTTATGTATTATATTGTGTGCCACAGCATAAATCATTTGGTTTTTTAGTGGGTTTTATTTTTTAGTTATTTTTTAATAGTTCTGAAGAGAAAGCAATTGTTTTTTGAGACTATCGGTAACTCGAAATATCATTAAGTACAAATATCTTCTTGATATTAGTTTGCAATTAGCCGGATTAAGTTTAGTAATTCGTACCGTTATCGATATGCTTTAAAAAATTAAATATTACTCGAAAAATGATGTTAAAACTTTAAATCCCAAGTTAGATTTTCTCTGTTTTACTTTTGTTCACTTCTGACTGGGCTGTGTTTTTTTTAAAAGGATAAAGAATATTAAAACTACTTTATTTACGTTGTTATTGCAATACCAAACCATAGATCCTACATTTATTTCTGCTCAAGGACAATCGTGTTCTGATGTTTCACTCTTTACATTATTTACCAAAGATAGCAAAAACGAGACATACATTAGGACACTACAATGCTGCATGGACGGAAACTGACATTGTATGGTAATACGGCTTCAACGATACTTAAGCATAAGCAATCATAGGATGCAATTATTTATCGCCGTCGTCCCGACATGCACAGCAAAATAAGGTCTGCGTTATAGCCGAAAGCCGAGTTGGCTGTTAGGATAAAAATATTGCTATGAATATACAATTCCTACAGCAAATGTTATTTTATAGCTTACTACATCTTTTGGTTTCAGTCCGATCCCGCCAAACTGGTGTCATCCTTTTAACTCTACTTTGATAAACTTTGAGGGCAGATATACTTTAACGGTGTAATGAAGAGTACGGTAAGCTGTTTCTTAAGTTTGTTGAGTACTGAGAATTGAGAAATTGAGCCTCCTTTCCACTGCAGGATCAGTTTTTCGGACAAAAATGCGCTGGCAACTACATAATTGAGACTTAGCTCCCCATTTCTCAACTTGCAGAGATTAATGAAACAGTTTCCCAATTTTTAAAAGCGGCGTTCAAATTTAGCTCCTCGGCAAGATTTAGAGGACAACACACTTAATTTTCTGAAGGGATAATGTTTGTTTAATCGATCGACGTCTGCAAATAAGGTGCAAGCTCTACAATTCTCTTTAATATAAAGCGCATATTTTTACATTTCAAAAAGTTTGTAGTCAAGAGAATCGCGAGCACTGGAAGACTTTTCGTTCTGCGTTTCAGCACGTGTGTATCCAAGAGAATAACGAGGAGTACTCGAAGTGGTTCCGCTCTGAATTTCAGTGCCATGAAGTGGATGCGGAGTTCCTACTTCAGGAGTGGCGGCAATTGTTTGATACACTGTTTCTCCGGGCGAATTGCAACCTAAGAAAGATGATCAACAATAAATATCATCTCGTAAAAGATCAAACATACTTTCGCTTGCAGGGACGTCCGGTATGGTACTTTTGGGCGCAATCCGAGCGCGAAAACTTTGTCCGATTTCGCTTTTGCGTTGGGAACGCAGAAGATTTCGCACTGTTTCGTACACATTTTGATACGTCTGAAAGCTGCGCATTTGAGCAACAAATGATCCGAGCTCTACTGATATAAGGCCCTGGGGTCATTTTCATAAAATAAATGTGAAATGTATTTACATCAGAACAGCGATTGGTAAGTTGTGCGCGGTGATAAATAAGCGCTCTGCTGTAAATACAATTAAATGTAAATACATTTTGCATTTGTTTCATGAAATTGGCCCCTGGCTCAGTTAAACGAAGAATAGTCAAATAATTCATCTTTACCTTAACATGACGTTTGTAGTAATAAAAGAAAATCACTGAAGCAATTGCAACCGCAATTAAGAATGCTCCAAGGACGTAGGCAACAATCAGCCAAGTCGAAAAAGCTTTATTTTTCAGTAGATATTGCTCGCTTTCATCGCTCGTTGAATTAGCAGTTCCAACTCGAAGCTGAAATTGTAAAAAAAATACCATTCATTTTTAATGTTTTCCGCGATTCAGAAAATATTTAGCTCTTTTACATCACTATGGAATAGTGGAGCTGTAAATCACAGCTTGTTGCCATCGATCCTGAGCTCTTCCAAGCGTATGGTTCATGTGTTGTGAAAAGATGCGGTTCAGTAACAGTGTCCTAATGTACGTTAACGCTTTTTTCGCTTACAGTTTAACAATGTTCGAACACTTTTGGCGTACTTAAAGACGCGCATCATAGCGGTTACATTGAAATATACCCTGCGAATGCTCACTATAAAATTACTCTGATTACCACTGCAAAAAGTGTGATAACTGGTCAGTTAAGAAATTGTTGAGACAATTTGTTGCGCGCATGTCACAGCTGAAGTTGCTACTGTCGCCGAGATTTTGCGACAGAGTCGTAATATAGAGTAATAGTGGTTCAGTGGATTTGTTCCCTTGTGTCTTGTGTAGGAAAGAAAGGTGCCACAGTCTTTCTTTTATTCAACGACACAAGAATATAGTTATAGGCCGGTGGCCACAAGGGTGAGACACGCGATACTAATTCGGACTATTGTAGCCCTTCTTATTAGATATCGTCGACCAGGCAAGTCGTCCTTTCGACCAACCTGCGTCGCGGTTCTTTTCGCGTCTGAGGTGTGCCTTCACCTCGCCGATCCGTTAACTTATCGAGGCGCACTCGTCCTACGTTGGTGTAATACAAAGAGGCGCGAACTAGCTCAGCGCGCAAGAGTCTCCAATAAATCAGACCGCCCAAGATACGAATGAGAAGTAATTAGCTTAGCATGTGGGCCATATAGCAGCACGTCATTGTTAAGTTGTCCGACCCTGCGCCTCAGGTTCTTGGCAATTCATCAACAGGCCGCGCGCAAATACCACCAAGTTGTCCGTCCACTCAAAGTATGGGTAGTCATTGAGAAGCGGAGGGCACAGGTAAGCAATCTCATCGCTACAAAGAGGGTGCCGACACAGAGGTATAAGCCAGCAGATGTAGCACGTAGTGAACGGCCAAGCAGTTGGCATCGTTCTCAAAGCACGCAAGCGCTGATAGTAAGGCGGAAGCAGCAGAAATAGCCCCTAGGTGGAAAGGTGCTTACTCCCCACATAAAGCTAGCAGATCAAGCATAACCCATTAACATTCTAGATGTTAGTGTACTAAGAAATCAATTGAGTTAAATATCGCGAATCTTACAAACTTCGCGACAGCTACAGATACTGCAACTACAATCGCAATAGTTCATACAATAATTACAATAATTCTATGAAATAAGGCAACGGTTGCGAACAGAATCTATAGCTTAGTGTTTACATTCTCAAGAATTTGAATGGTTCTTTATATTTATATTAAGTTTTTATGTAAAATCAATTAATATCTGCTAGTTAAATAATATTTTCTATGTTCAAAGGCGACTTCAAAAAAGTAGACTTGTCATACCTTTATATAAATATCCTCACTTTCGCATTTCTCTGGAACAGTTCCGTTCAGCTTAGGCCCTTGAAAACCACTGCTACAGTCGAAAGTCAAGTTTCCTGACGAACTTGCTTGATCACTATTGCAGGATACGATAAGTTCGTATCGTCTAATGTATCCGGGGCAATACGTATCAGTTAACATCCAGTTAACAGTGATTAAGTTTTGGTCTTCGTCCAGCATAACTCCAGTGATTTTAGGCTCCATGACGTCGACTTCAGGAGTTGTAAAAGTTGCTAATTCTTTTAAAGCTTGACCATCCTCGCCGTTTCCAACTTCTGTTCACAAAATGTACATTGTGATAATATGTTGAGAGAAGAATACCTACGTAACTTAAATCACATGTAGAATTTTATTAAGAATTTATTCTACAAAATATACTAGTATTTACAATACAGGCTCCTGTTCAGTAAATTGGAGGGCATCTGCTCGAGGACCGCCTATTTATTTCAGACTTTTTCTATGAAAAGTTTTTCTTTGAAGGAGCAATCTCGTTGTAGAACGAAGAAAAGGTTAAAAGGAACAAATAGTATGAGACAGTGAATGTAAGCTAGACTATGAAGGTGGGGGAAAGCAAATAAGTGTTGTAACACAGATAACTGCGGAACAACTGAAAAGCAGTTCTCGTAAGATGGGTAATGTAGTGGAGCCTCATTTTTTTTCACTTCTCAACCATGCTATTCCACTCCATCCCTTCCGCCGTTTTGCTCGCTTGCTAGCTCCCACCGCTATCCCTCTTCCTAACGTTTTTGCATTCTGTCTCTCAAAATTATTGCTCATCAAGCAGCTATCGTCGAGCGGAATGATACTTGAATTAGTTGTCTGTCTGAAGAAACTCCAAACGGATTGAAATTAAATAGATGAGCTGGAGCGTAATACAGTTCCCTGTAAAGGGCGTATACCCTACTCGCTTTTTGGACAAAATTCGCGCCAAAGAATTGCCCACATTGTCACAACATTTCAAAATTCTTAAATTGTACCTAATAGAAAATTAATTGTATAATTGTGAAATGGCTTCAAAGATAAATCCGGGCAATTGAAGCAGATTTCTTCATCAAAAGTTGTATTTCGGCAATCCACACCAGTCACTGTTTTTCCTAAACACAGAGAAACGAGACTGTAGCTCATTTCTAATCCATCCAAGTTAAGCGCTTTGTTAGTAATACTTCCAAGATTTCCTGTGCTGTCTGTTAAGGTTAATATATAGTTATAATTAGCTAAAAAATGAATCAGTTTCCAATTAATGTTGATATGATTGAGGTCGACAGAACTGATTGAGCCATTGAGAAATTGCATGTTTTTGTCACTTATGCAGTATTTAAAGTAATTTTGATCTTCGAATGAACAAATAAAAGTGGTCTCATTGGGCCAAATACTGCATTCGGACCAGATTATATCATCGTACTGGCAATGAAAGGAACAAAGTGGTCCAGATAATGGGGGATTGCATTGACAACTTGAACTATTGATTTCCTTCGAATTATCAGGACATGAAAACGTTTCATTCTGATCAGAAACGTTGATTATTTTTGGGGTATTGAAAGTATGTTTGATATTTTCGCTAATGAGCTCATTATCACTTGCATTTGTTTCGTTGTTCAGCGCATTATTGATTGCAAATCGAGAACATACCAGCATTTGTCCATATAATGCAATTCGTATTTGAAACTGGATTTTTGCCTGAAGCATCAATACTGCAAACATTATGTCGCAGTGTGAACTCCTCATTATCGGGTTTTCCTGAGAAATCGTCCCTTCCATCAAACAAACGCACCGTGGGCGCTTTTTCGGGTCAACTTTTCGTAAAAGCGCCCTCGGGGCGCTTGTTTAGATTTCACATTAACATTGACGATTTACTATAGCAATTAAATTATTAACACTTTCAATTCAGCTTTAAGTACAAATCGCAATTAACTAAATCAGTTTACCGTTTGTTTCCACTATGTTGTTAAGTTGCTCCAGCATAACGACATTATTTTACGCCGATTTATTCGATAAATGAAGAAAAAACATTTTTGGAGCTTCTGAATATCACGGAAGGCGTTTCTACTACTCTCCAAAAAACGCCCTGGGGCCAATTTCATAAAATTATTGAGCTGTTGAGAATTGAGGCAAGCGCCCATTGGTTGAAATTCATAATTGACCAATCAGCGTTCGCCTCAATTCCTCAATTCTCAATTTTCAACTGCTCAATACTTTTATGAAATTGGCCCAAGGCACTATTTTGGATTTTGGTGGTATTCGTCGAAAGTACTTTAACAAAGAAAGCGCCCCAGGATGGTTTCTCGGAAAACCCCACTATGTTTGTGATGCTAATTTTAGAAAGCGTTACACCGCGATACTAGTTCGGAAATGTTTCATACTGGTTTGTTCATAAGTGTAATAATACATGAGTATAACTTTCTGTCTATTTAACTTAATTTAACCTAATTATCGCTTATTATTTATAATTTTTCATCTTCTAATAATGCGCTATTGCTGTAAATTCTTGCGGATAACTTTGTAAAGCCACGCTCTCTGACAAAGGGAAATTTGTTGTATGAGTGAACGCAATCTAATAGGATATTCGAGTGTAAAGATGGTAACAGATCGAAACAATGTGCAACGCTAAAAGGAGAATTTATATTGCAAATCGTAATGATGTGGGGTGAACAGCGAATAATAAAAGATCAGGCTTGCAAAAAGTTTCCTCAGATCCCCGATTCAATTCAAGAATACGGCCTATTCATAAGACCGTTAAAACTGCATCTGCTAAATTTTCAATTGCAGGAGGTTCGACAATTGGTCAGTAGGGACGTTAGCGTTAAAATATTTTCCTTGCACACCAGTGGCCAATCATCACACGTCCCACAATTATGATACCAACGGTTTAATGAAAACACCCCCTTGAAGCTGCTAAATTACCTTAATCGATATTAATTTGAAGTGTAAGAATGTACCTTCACCGTGTAGACAACATAGTCGATAACGTCGCTCATCAATGTGAGTATGGTATTTCCTAGTACAAATGAAAACAAAAGTGTTCTGTTCGTAAGCGTTGATATCATGCCTTGTTGGATTATCGAGCAAATTACAGGAGCGAATAAGGTTGCACATGCTTTGCTATTGTTGATTTTCTCCAGTTGCCTAATAAACATTGCTTACCCGTTAACATTTGGTAATTGCAAAACATCAAATAAAATTGATGTTAACTGTTATGACAAAATGATTCTCTCATGAGAGAAATGAATGACCAAGTTTTTGTAACAGAGTGTATTTACGCAAAGATCGTTTATTATAGTAACAAGTTTAGAATAAGAAATTCGAAAAGCAGTCAAGTCAGAATGGTTTTCAGATAATGCTAACGAAGGGCTGTCTGAACCCCAACATTCCGATTATTGCTGTCACGTAACGCAATTCAGAAAAGGTTAATAAACTGGCAAAAGAACTGGCTCGTTCATTACAGGCACAACGATAAAATTTTCCACTCCTTCCCCTGGCTGCCCGTCTCTTAATTATGTGGATAATCACGTCTGGCACTCAATGGGTGGGTTTCACATCGCGTACTTTAGCTAAAGTCGGACTTTAGGCCTATCCTTTATCATTGCGTTAAGTCCGACTTTAGCTAAAGTACGCGATATGAAACCCACCCAATATTCTGAACGGAAGTCATGGGCAGAAAATTTGGTGTGTTCAATTTCAAAACGAAACATGAAAGTAAAAATACTGTAAAATTAATACTAAATTTCTAATTAAGTAGCTACCTTAGACAGCGGAAGTTATTTTTCGACTTAAAATTGATTCGAAAGAAGCTAAATTTACGTTAAATAACGATTTGCGTACTCGAGCAGGCGGCCGAATTTATTGACTGCCAGGCTATATAAAAGTATTGCGAAAGCTTAAAAGTGAAGAGCCTAGCAAGCTGCATACAACTGGATGAATTTTGAATGCAATCTGTAGGGAATAATTAAGAGCTAGAAAATTTACAGGAATATTAGTTGAGAATTTTAGGATTGACAAGAATGAAACATACGCTTGCTTCGTTTCGACTTATCTAGTAACAATTATAAGCACGTGTTCTAATTCACGAATAAACAAATTCTTACGGCTGAAGGTAGGGTGAAATCGATGACCATAAAGGTTCTTCCAAAATATAATATGATTGTAGATCGTTGACAAAATCGCGAGTTGATATGTTCGATGCCAAATTTTTTGCACTTTCCGTAAATGATAATTTGAACGCAAACCAGAATGTTGAATCTGATGAGCTCACCCATAAGAGCGGATAAGGCGTTATCGAAGCTTCGAAGTTGGTAAATTTGCCATCACCTAGATTTTAGATCTCGATGATTAATGCAAACACACTCATTGGCTGCCTTCAGTATAGAATGAAGGGCATTTTGCTTCATATTATCGGAATAGTTATTTTACTCAAATAGGATGCATGATTCACTCAAAAACTGAATTTGAAATTTAACTTTTTTGACGATTCTTCTTAAAAAAACTTCCGAATTATCACCAGGTATATATTCTCATTTCGCTAAATTTTTGCAAGTAGAAAAATAGGATATATCAAGAGTTAGGTACCGATAAGTGACAAAGGAGTGGCAGAATTCTTTTCCCATGCTTGCAGGATTCACACCACATTACTGGAAATATTCTTGACTAAAAAAGCAGAGGCACCATACCGCAATCCGTGATATCCATATAAACAGCTGGCGAATTGAGGGAAGTTTGAAAATTTTTAAAAAGAAGGACACCAAAGAGAATTAAGGAGATTTTCATTGATGTAGCTTTCAGCTGCTTATTGGTCGAAAAGCGCTAACGTTGGGGTACTGCAAAAATTATGACAGTTAGATATTTTCCTACGTAGTGCATGCGCGGTAATGAAAAAACAATACCATTGTCTCATTTCAACTACACGGTTATAATAAGCAGCGAAAATGGTCATAATAATGTAAATAGCTGGCAAACATGACAAAAATTCATAAGCGCAATGGTGCGAAAACGTATTTATAAATTTTCGATACTACTAGAGTTGCTAACACTTAGCTTTAATTAAGTCAAAAAATTTCATTTTGTTCTTTTGTGACAGTCTTTGCCATGAGTATGCGCGCACAGTCACGTATACAAGCTTAGGGGAGGAGTTCTTTTCCTAAAATTAATTACGGCAAATATTAGCATTCTTTCCTCTAAAAGAGTTACGATTAAGACTAGTTCACAGGTGAGGAAGGAGGCTAACGGTCTCGTTTCTCAGGCGAAAGCACAATTGGTCGCAATATTCACTAGATCATACGACGGGACCTCGAAAACAGATGATATTTCATCTAAACAGCATGTCAATACTTTACGACTTCTTTAATTGATCCCATCTCATATCAGATCAAAATAGGCACGCTTAGCCTTTATCGGTCGCCATGCTGTTTGCTTTAGGTGGTGATTTGCTGCGGTATGCGATTATAATGCTGAATCAAATCGGTCTGCGTCGTAGTTAAGCGGTGATTAGGCGCAGCAGAGTTAAGCCACAGAAAACTTTGCAACCTTTAATTTTTGTTACCTATGCAACCATATTCTCACCGGCTTCTGCACGAAGTGTGTTATAAATGCGATCGCTGAATAAATGGACTGTCAATGAGAGCCAGAGTCTCAACTCTTGAGCGTGTTCATAACTCTTCGTTGTCGGCGGTAATGCTCGCCCTCATCACATAATCTTCTTCCATTGGGGCCATGCAGCCAATTGGCAGAACAGACGACTACACTTCGTTATTAACTTAACTGACCCGATAATTCATTTGCACTATCATGGGACAACTGCTTGTGGAATTGTCTTAATTATGCGCAAAATACTTAGACTCATGACCTCGCACCCTGTTCGTAGGTAAGGTAAAAAAGGCTGCAGTTATGTAAACACCCTCTTACAACCAAAATTGGGGGAAATATACTTGTAGCTCATCATCATTAACCTGTGCCTGCATTCTGACTCTTCACCAGCCTACGCACGAGGCGAATCGTCTGCCGCCGTCGCCCACGGACTGTGCTCCAGGTGGCTTTAAAAGTAAAAATACCGA
Organism: Plectus sambesii; assembly: GCA_002796945.1. Classification (NCBI taxonomy): domain Eukaryota; kingdom Metazoa; phylum Nematoda; class Chromadorea; order Plectida; family Plectidae; genus Plectus; species Plectus sambesii. The sequence continues at coordinate 18,046 of NIUQ01001867.1, forward strand.
CTGGCGAGCAATCCGCCAAAATTGGTTTGGCGAGACGTCCACCAGTGAACAAGAACAGGAGCATAGATAACTTTAATAGAGGAACTCAGTCCCAGATTTTTGCAAAAAGACATCTTGTCACTTGGAGTCAAGATCTCTGATCAATAATCAAGCATCGCATCGGTGGTTCAGTGGTAGAATGCTCGCCTGCCACGCGGGCGGCCCGGGTTCGATTCCCGGCCGATGCAACCTTTTTACATCAACTGAATGTTTTAATGAAAGCAGAAGTAGCAAGATGCAGTTTTATTGCCATTAATCATCTTTCTTAACGCATGAGAGAGTGATAAATGCGTTTCATAAAAATCTCTTGAATTATCCTAATCATTTTACCAATTATTAAATATTGTAATGTATATAGTTATCCAATTTATCTATCGAATAGATTTTCTTGCAATGTTCTGTGTTATATGCTTACACTGATCTACCCATTGTCATCAGCAAGCCGTCGGCAACATACGGAATCACCCCTTGCGCCCTGACGTTCGTGATTGCATTCTGTTGGCAGACGTTGTTCGTTGGCGCACAATATTCAATAGAGATGATTGGAATATTGGGGTACAATTGCTGAAAAGAAGGTTATTGCGCTGCTGTTTTGACGACGGTTGCTTTTGGTATCATATTTTAACAACAAGATTGACAAACTAACCTTGCTATTTCTGACTTCAGCCAACAGGTCGTTTCTCTCTTCCGCATCTACGGGTTTATATATCTTAGCTTCATTATCCCAAGAGGCATAGAGCGATTCAAAGGCTACAGCGTACACCAAGTCGTGAACTTGCGGCAGGATCTCGAAGCCTCGATTAAAGATAAGGCTCGCACTCGGGTACCGAGCCTAAAAATGCGTTTTGTAAAACGTTGAACAAAACCCCACTCAATCTGAATATTATTTTTGTACATTACTTCAAAGGGAATTGGAGCACAAATACATTCACGCTTAAATTGACAACTTTTCATCGAGAATCTTTGAAATGTGTAACTTACGTTTAATTTTTTGTTGGAAATTTTGATTGAATAACGTGAAGCAACGCATTTTTTGGCGTTCGAAAACAATGCAACTACTTTCATGTCACGAAGGCGTGGGGTGTAGCAATATGAGTTCGAAGATAAAAATCGACAAAAACAAGGTAATGGCAGAGAGAACGAACGAGTGTACGGCATGCCGCAAATGGATGCTAAACGCAAAACATAGTTCACAGGTAGAGTAGTCGTCTAGGGGACTCTTGGATGGTCCCAAAATACGGAATTATTGCTAATCGACTATCTTACCTTGATTGCTTTGATGACGTTGACCATGCCGGCTTTTTGTTTTGCCTGAGCGGCAGATGTAGTGGCGTAGAGCTCATAGGAGTCCATCGTGTCGAGAAAGAAGCCGCGGTAGCCGCGTGTCCATAGCGGCCCGACCACTTTCGTTGCGAAGAAGTCGGCGTATGCGGGGACTGATATATTAATCACTTCTGACCCCCACACATCGTTACCAGCCACTATCCACGACTTTGGAACATCCTTACAAGAAAAGGATATGTTTATCAATATGAGATTTATACGTGTTGCATCAAACATGGAACTAAGACAGTAAAAAAAGAAACAGAATAAGTTGAAATCTTTGAATGGCTGGAGGAAATTGAAATGGGAAGTCTTAGGGGAGAATAATTGTGCAAACGGTTTCAAAATTTCGATCCTCGTATGATCCTTACGTTTTCCGCGGCACCCCTTCGTCTGTACTTCCTTTTCCCCCATTAATTACTTTATTCATAGCCGAGGTTGCAGAACCGCAGGAAAGGTGGACATAAAACCCGCGCAGCCCATATTTAGCGTGATTCTTCGTCTGAGAGAAACATTTCGCTCTTTTGATTAAAACCCACAGCGCTTTTTTACATAAAGAGGCGTAATTGAAATAATATTTGAATAAGCAACGTTTATAGTATCATGCAAAAACAACATGCGAAGGAGGGGAAGACAATGCAAAGTCCAGGGAGACCTAGTAACCTGACTTCGTGTCTATGATCGGGTAAGCCCCTACACCCTCTCCTCGTCGTTCAGTTTTGTCAATTACCCTGTAGTAAGGTAGATCCGAGGTTACTTCACCAAGGCTGACGTAAGCAAAGTATTTGGTTGCGCCTGAGACTGTGGCAGGATTCAAGTTGCTTGAAGGACTGACGACTGCAACCTCGAATTTTGAGAGTTGCTGAACTGGTACAGCGTCTCCGTAGTACCAGGCAACGGAGTTCAAAGCCTATAAGTATGAGAATTTTTATAGATCGATCTCCCTCTTTATTTTCTAGTTAAAACACTGTATCATGGATAAAACCAACGCTGCTCTTGGACTGCCTATCTGCCGTGACACTGATATTACCAATGACAAGAACCGCAACCACCACTCTCGGACAGGAGCCTATTTTATTGCTTCAGGAACTTAGGTGGACTAAGCACCCTTAGACCCAAGGACAACTTAAACATTTTAATTGTTCGGCCTCAAATGGATGATCAGTTTGAAAATGATAATATCTGATTCTGATCGTTTGAGATTTACATGAAAAAATTTTACTTGCCATTTCAGCTGAAATGCTCGATTGTAGAAGCGCTGGTTGCTATCGATTTAAAAGAACAACTAAGTACAGGGATATGGATACACTTCAATCCAGAAAGAGCAAGGTACTTATTTAACACTTCATTCCTTATTCAATTACTGAGTACTGATTTAATTGAGGCTGACTGATATTATTAATCGAAAAACCAGAAAGTGGCACAGACTCTTTCATGACTGCAACGTCAACTATCTGATTTTAAATGGCAGTCTGAAGCTTACAGTAAAAATCTAACAGGCAAAACAGGGTAAGATTACTCACATCTGTCGTACGACAGAGAACTGTCAGTAGAAAACAGCTTAGCAGGAACGACATGTTGAGACCGGATGATTCGATAGTGCCGAATGTACTCTTTATGTACATGCCTTCTATTGTCCGCGCTAAGTGCTGCACAAATAAACCTGTCGCTGCCGTCACGAATAACGTCATGAAAACAAAATACGACCTTCAGCAGAAAATTGCGGTAAAGGTCATCATACGGATTTTGCACTTTGCCTAAGCACTTAAAAGCTCGTATTTTGCCATTTTAAAGGTAAAAATGATGTTTATGTTTTCGATCGGCAAGGTTTATTGTTTTAGGCGATGGTCATATGTCTGTTAGCAGTAAATATACTGTGATCAATTTATTTGAATATCGCGAGTTACAAGGGTCGGATTGTGCGGGGAGACGTGGAAGGAGAAAGACGCCTCATTGGCCAATTTCATTTGTTATATTTACAGCTGTCGTAGTTCCAATTGCAAGAATGATGGTGATTGGTCAGTAGTGGCGTGTGCGCAATAGATTATCCCGCGCATATTAGAACTGATCAGTCGTCGCCCTTCTCGCAATCGCAACAGTTGTAATTACAATTCTTAGAAAACAGAAAATATGTTAAAAACATACGCGCGAGTCAGTGAAAGTTGAAAACTAATCAGAGCAGGAGGAGTGATAAAGTCAATCGGATTTACGATATACTTGCACATCATTTACAGGTATGGCCCTTTTTGAGACAATCCATTCAAGTGCCATGCACATTTACTCAAAAGTACAGAAACTAAAATGACGCAGTTTCGATCCTGTTTGATCGCCAATTTTAATAGAGCCACAATTGTTTGCTCGGGACATTGTGCAACTGCAAAGTAACTACCAGAATGGCGCTATTGAGATGATGAACTGACGCAGGCAGCGAGTTGAAAACCAGGACAATGAGCAATTTGTTTAATAGATAAGCAAGTCACACCATTGGTACAGTTTCAGTGCACGATATATTCATCCAACTCGCGACACCAACGCGAAAATTTAAGCATACAAGCGGGTTATTGAGTCCAGTATTGTTCAGTTGCCCTTAGGAAAGCAAATATTGCTGAAGGGCGGCTCAGAGTTACCGGAACTCGCCCACCGATATTGTACCGGTTCTGCTAACACACACAAGTATCGCTTCACAAAAGTTTAATCTGTTCTCAAAATCAAATTCGTTCGCTGAGGTTCTCAATGATTATTGAATAAGAACTTAACATTGGAATTAATGAATCAGTTCTTTAACTCCTGTTGTGTTTTTAGCAATATGCACTGCCATTTTGCGGATCAACAGTTAGACGAAAATAACTGATTGACAACATTGAAGGGATACTCCTCACCGGTGACTACCGTTAAAATGGAAGATACAACTATCCTTTGATATAGCCTGTACAATACATTCATTTCGTGGGCACGAGCATACCTGAATTCCCTCCTGTGTGTACGAATAAAGGCGGTTGATAATTCGAATTACAGCAAGGTCCGCCCTACCGTACCGTAACACTTTGAACCCAAATGCAAAACTATACAAGAGTAAACACATCCTATTGGCTAGTGATATAGTATCGCCTGGGCAGCCAGAAAACTGTTTCTAATCCACTACACACTTTCAAGTTATCTAATCGCAGAACCAATTCTTGCTGCATTTCGCCATATCAACGCTGTTCGTTGATCTTTAATATAATGTCTGTTCGAAATAATGCAGTAAAAAATTAACATTTCAAATTCTATGAATAAACTTTTGTCTACAATCGTGTGATTTTGTGATATCAAACTGGGGAAAGCGGCGCGCTGTTGCCGCTAAACAACAGAAACTTCCAAGAATTTATTTCGCTTCTCGTTGGTGCGTTTTATTTTTTCATTTTGAATTATACCATATTTATGGAATTAGTACATTAGGCGTTATTTCACATATAAAATATCCGCATCATAATTTAATCGTAACATAACACACGCAGTTTATTAAGAAAAACAAGCAAGATCATGTCAGTGATCACTTAATGGAAAGCTAATTAGTTGTCGAGCACCCAGACGTTGCAGTGTTTGCCGGGGCCAGGGGCGTAGTTCGATCCTGATGGGCAATGGAAGGCGGATTGGAAAGCGGGGAAGTTCTGGATGGTACCAAAGACACGATATTTGTAGGGACTATGGGGGTCGACGAGGAGTTGACGGAAGAGTTGAGCGGGTGACTCGTTGGCACACCAGACACGACCGAAGCTGAGGAAGAAGAGCTGATCGTGCGTGAACTGACTGAGGACCGGGTCTGGAAGGCGTGGATCTGGCCCGTTCAGCGCCACGTGCGTCTTGTACGCTCTCCATGACGCGTGAATTCCTGAATTATCAAACATAACAAAGCCCAACAAAGATTTTCATCATTCACTCTTATTAACTGCAAACAACAAAAAAATGCCTAAACGCTTATGGCAATCGTTAGGATCAGACTTAGGTTAGCATAATACTAGGAACAAAATTTAACCAGAATTCTCCTCTAAGCTATATTGATATCTCGCAAGATACACGCCAAAAACCGTGTGGTTCGATGGGTTTTCATTCTTATTGGTCCCTACGCGACTTGTGAAGTATGATAAATATCTTTGGAAAGTAATCAGATTGAAAAGGAGAGGGAACGCAATGAGTTTTAGAGAGAGATTCCTGACTTGCACTTCACTACTACCTCTGCACTAATTCGAACTCGTCAATAAGGCAAAAGAAGAGAGGAGTGTGGGCAAAGAACAGCTGACCTATTCAAGCTCTGCACTTATCGAGATTCTACTGAAAAGCAGATCGCTGATATCATCTTTTAGCGTGGCGTACCTCCGTTATCCGCGATATTCTCGCCCTGAGTCTGCGATCCTTTGATGCAGTTTGGTGTGTAGTTCCCAGGCAGTGGGCAGAATCCGTTGTATTCGTTGATGACGCAGTTCGCGAGGCGTTGGAAGCCCTGCTGGCTTGAAGGATCCAGCCAGTGGCTCAGTTTACCTACGCCGTCCCATTGCACACCTTGGTCGTCGTAGCCGTGAGTCAGTTCATGGCCGGCGACCACGCCCAGTCCGCCAAAATTGACTGATGCTGGGAACTGCGGATGGTAGAATGGTGGTTGCAGGATACCGGCTGGGAAAGTGATTGAGTTCAGCTCCGGCTGCAATTTTGAAATGTTATTACAAGATGAAGTGGCAAATTCATTTGCAATGCTGACTTTCAAGAAAAGGCACGCAACTCAAACTTTAATGGTCAACTAGGATTGTCGCGCTGGGAGTTATCAACCTTTTTAACCGCACGTAAATTGCATTTCACAATCGCGATAGTTTTGTGTAAAAGGCCACTAGCAATATTATATTAGACTGGCCATTTACTGACCTGATACCAGGCGTTGACAATGCCTGGCGCTCCGTTAAAGTCCGTCCGGTCTGACCCCGACGTTCTCGCCAAGTAGCCAAACTGCGTCGCCATGTTGAAGACCGAAAGTTTATTCAGCATAGTGACATAGCTGTCGGTTTGCTGAATGTTCAAGTTCGCATAGTAGGCGGTCAGCTGAGCGTCGTCCAAGATGAAGTCAGGGAAGGCAATGTTTTTCACGAGACTCGTAATTTTACCGTATGCCGACAGCTTTGAAGCGTCATCCATCCAAGGCAGCTGATCAAGCATGCTCTGAAAGCCGCTCAAAATGCCTGAGATGAGGCCGCCCGCTGCTTGTCGGATGTTCACCCCCTTGTCGGGGTAAAGGGCATCGACAAAGAATCGAGCATTTGTGTATGAAAGACTGTTTAGCGTTTCTTGCGTGCATTCCATTTGAGCTGAAGTCAAATCCTTGTTTTCAAACTTCTCTGGATCAACAGGCTCGGGAAGAATAATGTAGCGAGTCTTGCCCATCGGCGGACTGTACAGTTTCTTCTGCAGACGTCGGTCGCGGAAGTTTGGCAAAAAGCCAGAATTGCTGTCCACTAAGCGGTACATTAGGTAGTTGACGAACTGGCGAGGCGTGAATCCGTAAGGATTGCCCATTTGGAAAGAGTTACCCAACTGCAGCGTCTTCGTCGTTTCCATTACACTGAATGTGAAACTGGGATTGTTCATCATTGCTGGCACAGAGCCAGGGGCGTTTGTCGACAGTTGTCGGAAGTAGGCTGTCCAGTCCATGAAAGGATAGGAGGCCTGAGCTGAGCTTACGCTAGTCGGATTGTAGCTGCGCTGGAACTGTCGTCTGGTCGTATCGTCAGTGCTTAGGTTTCTCGCCAGTGCCAACTCGATTTTCACTATGTCCATCACATCATTGGTCAAAGTCGTTGGATCCAGTGTCTTGCCGGTTAAACCTGCCAGTTGCGTCATTGTTGCCTTAAATAATTAAGCGAAATTATCGCTTTCAATCACTTTAATCGGTTAATAATCAATAAATTGTCGTGGATATCATTTTTATGGATCTACTGAGACGCCTAGATATGACAATTGTAATAAAAATTGAAGGAACTTTTGTTCGTGAGTAAATTTGAGCCCCTGAGTAAACAAAAATACCTGCACTTAAAATGGATATTGTGTTAGAAAAACTGCATATTAAGGTGTACCTTGATGTTGTTGATGAAGCCATCTTGGAACTGTTCCCAAGTGCCGGGTTGATAGTACGTCTTAGGATACATCAAAGAGTTCTGGTCAACATAGAGAAAATAGGGAGTAGCTCCAAGCGGGTCGGCCCAGTTCGTGTCGACGTACGGTGACAGCAAAGTGTCAACTCCCGCAACGCCGCTCAGGTATCCCAAGGCCGTGCCGATCGTATTGGCACTCGGCCAATTTTGCTGATTTTGATTTTGGTTAAGCATAGGGAACGGCAGTCCAGTTATTTGCTGGAATGCCTGCAGCGCCTGAATCACGATAGTACCGCCCTGCGTGATTGGTCCGAAGTTGTTCTGCGCGGCGACGCACGTGTTGAAGTACCATACTGTCTGGCGCAGCGGTAGCGGTGCCTAAATATTTTTTCACTTAATTTTCACACCATTTTGCGTCTTAATTCGCCAGTTCTATATTCAGAAACGTCAGGTTGGTTTTTTCAATTTAAACACGAGATGAATTGAATGTAAAGTTACTAACTGCAAAACAAGACAACGTAATAACAATTATTGCACAATTGTAACGTTGCAATTATAATCGTGGTTGATCGGTAAATACATAGAAATCAAAAATAATGCTACTGACTTTGGCGTCTTAAAATAAATCTCAACAAAGATGGACATTAGGAAGGGGAAGGGTGAACACCTCCCTCAACTCTGTCTCTGGGTGTCTGAAGTCTAAAATATGTTTGCAGTGAATATTTAGGTGAACAATAAACGAAACAGAGATTTTCTTCAGGGCGGGAGCTCCCCTCCCCGATACCAAGCTTGTATTCTGTAAAAGTTCATCTGTGTCCACATCTGTATCGCGCACTCTTACTGAGCAAAGTTAACCCATATACATGTATCTAAATAATTTGCCTCGGTAAATAATTAATGCACCGAGCTTTCTCGATCTGAAGCCCCAGGGCACATAATTGATTTTAGATGACTTCACGTGTTCATTTCGCCTTAGTTCACGTGCTCATTTGGTGTTATTTCACCTGTTCGCTTCAGCATCAAATAGAAACTCCTGAGCCTCTTATACGATAGCACT
>NIUQ01001868.1:0-33979 GCA_002796945.1 Plectus sambesii
GTGCCGCCGCAGATTCCGACGACGAACACAGCGTTATGTCTAGTCAGGTGCGTTCATCACAGTTATTTCTCTTCTTTATTGTTCAGTTTCCGTTAAATAGAGTGGAATTAGTTTATAGCGGTTTCGGATATACTGCTATTTCCTTTCTACCGGCCAACATTTTTCAGTCCCAAACAGTACTTTTCTAAACAAACAAGTTCGGATATACCGGTATTTTGCTTGTACTGGTCAAAACTTGCCGATGACCGGTATAAACGAATTCCATTGTATATGGTCTTTCTTTTTAATTCTTTACTTTTTCATTCAGTTTCGTTAGCTTTTCGATTGATTTCGTCGCTCGTGCATATGATTTCGGAGCTCGGTTAGAGTGCAAGCATGACGAAATTGAATGTAAAAGTGACGAATTAAGATAAAAACAATGGAAGACAATCGTTAGGGGTTGAAGTGGGCTTGCGCTAAATATCGTGCCGTATTAAGGTAGATCGACAGCGAATAAGTTGAGAAAATCATCGGCTTTTTGTTCGATACTAACGTTTTTCCTACAATCGTTTGAAATTCTAACACTTTAATAGAGAAACGGGGATATTCGATTTATATCGCGCGTGTCTTCGCTCTCTTTTATCCTTTTCTCATTGTTTCTCATAGCCACTTTCGATGAATATGAGAAATGATGCACGGAGCGTTCTATCTCATTGTCTGGTGTGATTGACTGCGCCATTTTACGCAATATAGAGTGTATGCAACTGCCAACCGTTGAGAGTTAAATTATTCAAGAACTTTGTTCGATAAAAGAAATCACCGTTAATGTTTAAAATGCTTTACCAAGAACATTGTTGTTCTTCGTTGCTTTAACCGTGTTTCTATCAACATAGGAACAGATTGTCTTTGCATAACTTTCACATTGTTCATAGAATTCAAATTGCAAGCAAATGGTTCCTGTTTTAGTCGCTGCACTTATTCCTTATTAAAACAGTGAAAAGCGTTTTTATCTATTCACTGGGGTTGATAGATGTAGACCACTATTAGGGAATTGCCGTTGCAAACCATGTCGCTGATTAATTTCTTCCGTCAATTCGATTAAATAAGAATGGGATTTTCAAACTCAATGTATAAAATATAGAATCTTCTTGATAAAAGAGTAATTTGGTTCTCAGTTTCCACTCTGATCCGTAAGTTGTGAGGAAAAAATGCAAGATAAGAAAGCGAAATGCGCAAAAAGTTTTGTCGGAAGCGAGATTCGAACTCGCGCATGGTTACCCATACCAGAACACTCCCGCGCAATACACGCGCGAAGCAAATCGCTTGAGTCTGGCGCCTTAGACCACTCGGCCATCCCGACACTGGCTGCGAGTCGGTTAACGTCGCGTCTATATTCCCAGCGCATTGTGACAACGGCGCGTTAGTTTCTTCCGCGCGGCTGTTCGTTAAACAAGCCCGATAATATAACGCTACGCTATGCCTTAGGCTTTAAGCTAGTTATCAACTTCGGTCGCTTTGCTCTGCTAGTAGATTTTGTGTTCTTTTCTTCTTATTGGCGATGGTTTTCACAGAGCAGGTAAGGATGACTTCAATCCGATGTTGGAAATTATAAAGAGAACGATTCTTTCCTTGAAGTTCTTGCAAATTGCATTCCTCGAAGTTTACTTTCGCCACATTTTTAATCGTATGTAGGAAAGAATTGATTATTTTTCAATATGAGTTATGCACAGTTTGAAAAAAATGTGCATCGATTGTTGTTACGGCAGACATCGGGAGAAAATAAACTGACGCATTCGTTACATTCTTTTCTCGAGGTTTTGATCGTAGTATCGTGCAGTTGGGATGTGACTTGGCCTTGAGCAGCCATGTGTTGTTTAGAAAAGGTCTCTGCCAATTCATTGAGGAAGGCAATAATTAGTTTTGAACGGAAATATCGTTTCTGTTTGCGAAAGAAAGTCCGGGAACAACAACTTTGATTAGGACTATAACGGGGATAGAGGGACAATAGAGTTGCGAGAAGAGTTGTGAAGCCTTTAGCAGTCAAAGTTATTGATTAATAAATGAAATGTTAATACAGAGAAGATGTAAATTAGTGATAAGAAATGAATAACTTTCAAATTGGGATATGGTCTTTCTTGAGCGACGATATAACATGTGAAATAAATTAATATTATAACTTTCAGCAATGTATATGACATCACCTCATTTGTCGGTTATAACTATTTATCAGTCAAGGAGAGATCAGAATTTCATTCACAAGAAGTAAACCGAAATTCGGACATGTACAATTTTCCGTTTCTGTTGTAACCCTAGTTGATATACAAAGTCTCTCATCATAATTAGTCAATCTTGCATTCAACTTCTTCAACCGTGCGTTAAATGTGAATACAAAGATGATGAAATAGTCTGCACGCTCGGTGAATATAACCGTAACGGGTCAAAATATGATGCAAGACGAATGTAATGACCGATGACCAATACAAAGTGACCAATGCCCTCATCAATTTCAGCCCCAGGCAAAGCAGACCCCCGTTCTGAGTGTGATTCCTCACTCCTCGGACATTGTCGTATCCAACGGGAACGGGCACGCAGTTCATCCCGAAAACGGCGATGAAGTGGTTGACGAACGTATCGCCTTGCTCGATTGCGGCGCGCAGTATGGCAAGGTAGCGTTTTTGTTTTTATTGTTGCATGTGAAGAGCAAATTTTTTGCATTGCACAAGGAACAGTCAAATGAAATCGAGTTACTCTCTCCTACTCATAATTAGGGTTGTAACGGGGACGGGAAATTCCCCGTCCCCGGAATTCCAATTTGTCCCCGTCCCTAAAATTCAAATTTTCCCGTACTCAATCATCATAATTTATAATTTCGATATTAGTTCAGTGTAATTTACACTATGTAGATACATTATTATGCATTTTTAAGTAATTTATAATTATTTTTTTTCCGCAGTTTTTGTCCGCGTCCCCGGAATTTCCTATTCCCCGTCCGCGTTACAACCCTACTCATAATATGCGCTTTGGTTCATTATCATATGACTGAACCTTTAAGCAATGTCATTTATTTCATGTATGCTCTTTTATTGGACTATGAATCGAAAATTAATTATGATAATTATCTGTTACGATGATTTTTAACAAAATTGGCCTTGAAAATGAAAATCTTGAGGTGCTTATTTCGGCCTGCAATCAATATTAACTCGCTGTTAAATTGAGTATCGAAAAATTTTGACAACACAAACAAGTTTTTTGTAATGAAATGAGCTTATAATTTTAATGAGCGATTCCATTTATGTAGTGGTAATTGCGAGATTTAAACTGTAAAACTGACTCATGATCCGTAAGCCGCTTTAGCTCAGGGGCAGAGCGTCTGTCTCGTAAACAGAAGGTCGCAGGTTCAATTCCTGCAAGCGGCAATCTCTTTTCAACTTTCATTGCAATATTTAATCCTGTCGTAGGGGCTTAGCATTCAAATTACTAAAGCAACTTAACGCGTTTCGACTGTTACGGTTAAATTGATTTTCAATGCTAAATAGAGAGTCAATAAATAAATTGAGCAGTGAATATGGAAGAGAAACTGCGGTTACCCCTAGCTGAAGGGAATTTTTTTCTGTGAATTATATCTGTTTATACAGAAATTGACTTAACGTTAAGTAGCTTGTCATATATAGCTTATGCAATATGCAGTGCATTCCTTTCAGTCATAGGTGACTACTTTTCTTTCCAGTTCTAATATAGTTTATGATTTTATAGGGAACACTTTTCACTCAGTAACAGCAAAACAGTCTTTCCTGAGACTTTCCTTGACGTAATGCGTGTTAAAGATATACTAAATTTGGCGTTCTACGGTATTTGGTCTCGATGCTCGTTACTGATCGAAAAATTTCCCCTATAAGAACTGTTTATTATATCGCTATTGTTGCAGGTTATCGACAGACGGATTCGAGAGCTCAATGTAGCAAGTGATATTTTACCGCTCAGCACAAAGGCTGCTGATATTTTGAAGAAAAAAGTTTACAAGTGAGCTGATTTCTGTTACAATTTTCTGGTCGCCGTTATTCAACCTATATAGCGATTTTAAATTCAAGTTGCCTCTAGAAGTATCGGCCTGTTAAACGTTAATTATCTTTCAAGTTACCGAGCCTTTCATCATATTTCACCAATCTTGCATTCAGTTTTAATAGAATGTTGACGAAATGGAATGTAATAGTGACAAATTATGATGAAAGACTGTATCCTATTAGACAGTTATAAATCTAATTAAGCGCATAATTTGCGACTTGTCCTTTCCTTGACGGATATTCTTACAATATTTTACTGACCATTTCAATTTGCACTATGAAGGTATCTGCGATCAACATTTTGTTGACTCTTGATCAATAATTATCATTTTATGCCGAATGGTGTCTCCAGATGTTAAATAGTACATCAGAATTAATATCGGTATTGTTTCAGAGCCATTATCGTCAGCGGTGGCCCCAGCTCGGTTTACGCAGAAAATGCTCCTGCCTTCGATCCGGAAATCTTCCGTTGTGGTCTTCCCGTTCTTGGCATCTGCTACGGGTTTCAGGTTAGTTCAACTTGGTTTCGCAGTTAACATTTGACAATAGACTTGGCAGAATATAGTCAGAAATTTTCGATTATGAAGAAGAAATCGTAAAACTGAATGAGGCAAACTGCTTCGAAAGCCAGTAGCACTTTTTTCTATCAATTTATGCGCGTAAAAACCTAGAAATTATTATCATTCTTGGTAAAAAAAACGGTGTTTTCGCATCGAGAAGTGAGCTAATCTTTGACAACTACGATGCCTGACTCGATTTCCTCTTTCTCGCGAAGAAATATTGTCTATAGCGATGTACCATTTGTTCACTGTTGACATGAAATCGCTTTTAGCTGATCAACAAAGTGTTCGGGGGTAGTGTGTCAAGAGAGCTATTGAGGGAAGATGGCGAGACGGACGTCAAAGTGATGTCGGACTGCCCCCTCTTCTTCGGCCTTGAAGAGAAACAGAAAGTGTTGCTCACCCATGGCGACAGTGTCACGGAGAAAGATGTCGCCAAGGACGGTTTCCAGATTGTCGGCATGTCCGGAAAGCTTGTTGCCGGTTTGTTCACTCTTAAATTATCTTCATCAGTGATAAGAAAATTGGGCCGGTTCCATAATCGTTTCCTAAGTCATTTTTAAGTTATGCATTACTTAAGCCCATTATGAAGCATAGCGCTGAGTATCGCTATGAATTGCTTAAGTTTAGGACACGATTATTTTACCGACTCATTATCCATGCTAAAGATACGCTGAAGTTGGCGTCCTATGGTTTCTTCTTTTGACCTTTGTTTAGACTGAAAATCTTTGACTAAATAAATGAGATAAAAGCTTCGATTGCATGCAATCTATACTTCAGCGATTGCAAACAATGAGAAGCGCATTTACGGCGTGCAATTTCATATTGGACTCCGCCCATTCCCTTTACTTTCTTAGACTAAATTCGTATATAGCAGCCTAAAACAATGAAAGAAATGCTTTAATTTCATTTTGTGGTACTTTTCAGCGATTGCAAACAATGAGAAGCGCATTTACGGCGTGCAGTTCCATCCAGAGGTGGACCTGACTGAACACGGCCGCGCGATGATGCGCAACTTTCTCTTCAAGGTTGTCGGCTGCACGGGTACCTACACGATTCGCAACAGAAAGGAATTGTGCATTGAAGAAATCAGACAAACTGTCGGCGATAAACCTGTTCTGGTCAGTTTATTTTGTCATTAACAGCGCAGTCGACTTGCCATTTTTTCAATTCTTGTTGGATATCTGAAAAAAATTACAACTAAGTTCGATTATACCAATATTTCTCTTATACCGGTAATTTTGTTTGATCCCCAAGTATCGGTATAAGCGAAAATCACTAGTATTAGGAACTATTTTTAGGTGATGGTGTCGGGTGGTGTAGACTCGACGGTGTGCGCCGCGCTTTTGCACGAGGCGCTTGGCACCGACCGCGTCACCGCCATCCACATCGACAACGGCTTCATGCGCTATAATGAGAGCGAGGCCGTCGTCCGCTCCCTGAACAACCTCGACCCGCCTCTTAATGTTCACAGTAAGTTGGGGCTTTATCTGTCTGCGTTCTTATTTATTTAACTGTTATTTGGCATTTAGCGTAGTATTTTTGGCAAATAGCCAAGTTGAGTTTTTTAAAAATATTTACAAGTATGATTATGTTACGAGGCGATAAATGAAACGTATCGACTTATGCGAAGCAGTAAATTTGGCAATTTTCCAGCTTATACCAGTCGCTTGCTGTTCCGTCACGGAACCGTCAAGACAAAGAATGAGCACGGAGAGGAAGTTGAGAGCGCCGAGTTGTGTCTGACAACCGAGCCCGAAGTGAAGCGACAAATCATCGGCGACACTTTCATGCATGTCAAGGTAAGCTCTTTGCTGTTTTGCATTCGTTTAGTGCGTGAGTAAAACTGTCACACTGTGCAGTCTAAGTGATAGACTAAATTCATTTAATCAGTCACTTGGGTTAACTCTTATCCCCATCGCGGTAGTGTTCCGACCGCTTTCCCCCGTTAATGGATCGTTAGGAAGTTGGTCGCTGAATAAGCCCCCCCCCCCCCCCGCCGTTGTGCCCAACATCACCGTCACCGCCTCGTAATACCTGCGGGAGAATTAAAAATACAGTGGAATTCGCTTATAGCGGTTTCGGTTATACCAATTTTTCGGTTATACCGGTCAAGTTTAGCCGGTCCCTAAGCCTGTCTTCCCATACAAACAAGTTCGCTTATACCGATATTTTGCCTATACCGGTCAAAAAGTGCCGGTCCCGCAAAAAACGCTATAAACGAATTTCACTGTACAGCACTTACGATTATTGAACTCGAATGAATCTGATGATAGTTCTAAGGATTCACATTCAGGATGAGGCGCTCAAGGATTTGAAACTGCCGGAGGTGGTATTCCTGGCGCAGGGGACGTTGCGGCCCGATCTTATAGAAAGCGCTTCTGCGCTGGCGAGTGCCCACGCCGATGCCATCAAGACGCATCACAACGACACCGCTCTCGTCCGCAGTTTGCGAGACTTGGTCAGTTTTTCCTCGGTTTTCTATAAAAGTGGCTAACACTAGTACGTTTATATTTACCATCCCATGCAAAAATAGAAAATCGACGACGTGCGCAGCCACTCGTTGCTTAGGTGCTCCTATGTTTTGCATTAGTGATGGTAAATATAAACGTACTGGTGTTAGGCGCTTGTGTTTTCTATTCCTAAGATGAACTCGCTTTTAGGTGCGAAAATACCGTTTTTCATCAAAAAATAATCGTTTCTTTTGGTTTATATGCATAAATTGATAGAACGCTATAGAATCGCAGCTTGCATTCTTAACTCTAACTTCTATTGCTGATTGAATATTTTGACTTCAGAAGAAAGTATATAAACCTCAGTATTTGTCAGGAACTCAGCATTCACTCTGCGCTTAATCCTCATTCTTTGTTGATTACCGCGAAATACATCTTTCTACGATTAAACCAAACCTCGTTTATCTATTGTATTGATGGGATATGTGCGACCTTACGCTTTCGTAGAGCGTTGTAAGTTCGTAAAGTAACCGACGGCATTGACATTCCGGATATTTTGAAATGGACCGAATAATTTCAGGGGATGGTGATTGAACCACTTAAGGATTTCCACAAGGACGAGGTGCGCGAGTTGGGAAGAGCTTTGGGGCTGCCTTCGACTATTGTTGATCGGCATCCATTCCCAGGTAAGCCATTCTATTTTGCTACATCAATGTATCATATTAACATTACGCCCTCTCAGTCTAACGTTCATTTTAAAATTTCGCTTAATTATCATTATTGCCTATACGTGAATTAGAACTAATTTTCAAGTAATTCTTGTACATACATCAAGTACGTAAATATAATTATTTGATGCGCAGAAAAATGCGTTCTACTTGTGGGCGTCTCGAAGCAAAGTTGAGGTGACATAGAGATTGATTGGTTAAGTTATAGCATAATAATTCGTCAAGGAGCTATTCTCTATTTGGACTCCCCTTCTAAAAGCTTTGCCTCACTTTCTCATCATCTGGTTAGAGTCGAAAATAGACGTTTAAATAGACCAAAAAAATAGGTTGTCCCTATCGAGGTCGTGCCTAATTTCAGGCCCCGGTCTGGCGATTCGAATTATCTGCGCTTTGAAACCGTTCATCTGCGGCGACTTCAAAGCGACGCAGCTGAAACTGAACACAATTGTGCGCTTCGCTGCTACAGACCCGGAGGTTTGTTGATGTTTAGTCGGGCTAAAGGACGACCAGTACGAGAGAGGTCCTAAAGCGATTCTCGCCTGATTACAAAGTTTGCATTCAAATAGCACCATACGGCATTGCTTTGGGCACAAACTCAATGCAGCTCAAACGCAATGCAGTTCAAATCACGCGCCTCCGATTACGGTAACCTCCGCGTACCGGTCGCCCTTTAGCCCGACTAGTTGATGTTTCAATAATCCTCCGCGAAAACGCGCCTTTGCAGTGCGAACCTTACAAAGCGGTTGAATCGCTTCTGTCTGAATTGGATGCGGCGCTGCTGGTAGCTGTGACGAAAAAGACGCAGTATACGGCGACTTTACTCCCGATCAAGTCGGTGGGCGTGCAGGGCGACCGCCGGTCGTACAGCTACGTTGCGGCGATCTCAACTGACGAGCCATGGGTGCCCTGGGATGACCTGCGCTGCTTTGCTCGAATCATCCCCAGGATGCTGCACAACATCAACAGGTTAGTGAACTGTTTCAACTTATAAACTGGATTATAATACAATCGAAACCGGATACGTGCACATCGGACCGGTTCCATAATCGTTTCCTAAGTCATTCTTAAGTTATGCATTACTTTAGCCCATTATGAAGTATAGCGCTGAGTATCGCTATGAATTGCTTAAATTTAGGAAACGATTATGGGATCGGCCCATTGACTGGAGTCGAAAAATGTGTGCACTTATTTTAGATTATGTACTATAAATATGGCTAAAAAGTTAGGGGCATGGAAAATTTGTGCATTTATCCGGTTTCGACTGTAATGTATTGATGGACAGTGTAGAGATACCCTTATATAGTGAGTGCAACGACTCAAATAGCGACAGTTTTTGAATCAGGTTGGCAGAAAATGCCTGATTTAATATACCGTATTATCGGAAATATTAGCACTGTGTCACTATTGTTTCATTCACCCTCTACCATTTGCCACTATGTCCGCGTGTGCCATTTTATCCGAAAATACGGTATAAATTATTCGATTTGGTTCGCAAAGCGTCCAGTGTAACTTAGAAACGTTCAGTATTTAAACATCAATAGTAGAAAGTGGTATAAATTGCTTAACTTTCAGAGTAGTATACGTATTTGGTGGCTCCGTGCAAAAGCCCGTGCTGGACGTGACGCCGACGCTGCTGAGCGAGGATGTCGTGAATCAGGCACAAATCGCTGACAAAGTACGGTAATTTTTGATTAGTTACTGTAGTCGCCTACTAATTTTTGTTCATTCTTTCATTTTATCCATGTTTGTTTTGTTTTTTCCGTAAGTTGAATAGTCAGTATTCTAATGACAGAAGAGTGCAGTGAAATACGAATGAGCTTCATTGTTTAGGCAGCTACGGATGTTCTATTCGGCTTGGATGAGAATGGCAAGCCGATCCCTGACCTCGAACCGAGCGTCAGCTGCATACAGCAGGTGCGTCTTATTCATTTTGTTCGATAATTAATCGACTTTGCCATTCAGTTTTGTAAATTCCTCATACGAAACTGAATGATAAAGTTACTACAGGGTGGCCCAAAAAAAACTATCCCTCGATCATAACTCGCTTCGAATTTGACGTGCCGGCCTGAAATTTTAACTGACGATGCAGTTAATAATGAGCAAATAGTTGGCCAATAGCTCATCACTGGGTGTATCTCCAGTTAAAATTTCAGGCCGGCACGTCAAATTCGAAGCGAGTTATGATCGAGGGATAGTTTTTTTGGGCCACCCTGTAGATAGAGTGGCAAAGTTATGATATTTAATGGCAATGGCTTTATCTACGCAAATCAATTTCAGATGGTTAATCGACTTTGTCAATCAGTTTAGTAAATTTATCATCCAGTTTCGTATGGTCCAATTACAGCACTGAATGAAAGATTTTCAAATTGAATGCCAAAGTTACAGTTTTAAATGGCAACGGCTGTTTGTTCACAAATCCATTTCAGATGCCGGTGGTGCTCTTGCCGCTACACTTTGATCGCGACGAGGATGTCCCGTCGGTGCAGCGGTCGGTCTGTCTCCGCCCCTTCATCACCAATGACTTCATGACAGGTCTCGCCGCTTTCCCTGGACGTCAACTGCCCGAAAAAGTACGTTCAACTTCGATTCTTTTGCGAGAACATGCAGTATATCTTGACCGCTCACAGTTAGACAAAGAAGAAAGATCTTAAAATGACTCAGCACTTATAGTCAAAATTATTCGATGAGTTAACGAGAAAATGGAAGTTTGGTCTCAACACGAAAAGGTTAGGTGGCGCGAAGCTTAACTATAGTGTTATTGTTCGAGTAAGTACGAATACTTTGCGTCGATCTCCTCAGCGTAGAAAAATCGAATTGTGATCATCGATGTGGCAAAATGATTGTTGGAAGAATGCGCACGATTTGATGTAATCTTGTTGGAATTGGACATCGTTCTTTCGAGATATGAAGCAAATGACGTTGAATATTCACCAGCAAATTTTGTCCCTACCAATAGGTTTCATCAAAAATCCTCACGCCAGTCTCTAGAACTCAACATTGCGGTTCTAATGGTATCTTATTCATCTCCAAACTCAGTTAGAGCTTCGAGTATTTCGCTTCAACGCATTTGCTCTTTATACGTTGATGATAGTTTACTCTATCAATTCTTATGTCACGAACGCCTGACAACCAGGGGGTGGGCGGAGTCCCGATGAACGTGAAGTTTCCATTGGTTCATTCGTCGATGCAAATCACTTAGTGCCACAGATTAATTGAGAACACCAGGTTCCGCAACGAACTGAATTTTCCTTGAAAATTTTCGTTCATTTACTACTGTGCTCCCTGAACGCCTTTCTTAACTCATCGAATAATTTTGACTATAATACCGGTGAGGGAAGGTTTACGGTAGGTGGGGTGTAAGTTCCAGATACCAAAGAACTGATATTCGACTCTGCCCATTTTGCTGCGCTTTTACTCTCGTGGAACAGTCCCACATTGCCATAAAATATTTAACAGCTAAAGGATTCTTCTTGCGCGATACTTTTTAGCGTAATGCAAAAAGGGGGGATGACATTGATAGCAATATGTTAGTGATAACAATAATGATAACAATAACGATAGTGATAATGGGCCGGTTCCATAATCGTTTCCTAAAGTTAAGCAATTCATAGCGATACTCGGCGTTATGCTTCATAATGGGCTTAAGTAATGCATAACTTAAGAATGACATAGGAAACGATTATGGAACCGGTCCATTGATAGCAATATGTTAGTGATAAAAATAATGATAAACGATAATGATAATGATCATCTAGGTTGTCGACTTGATGGTAACACGGATTCTGTCGTCGACGCCGATGATCTCTCGGGTGATGATCGACCTGACGTCGAAACCTCCTGGGACGACGGAGTGGGAATAGAAAGAAAGAGATTAAGAGACGCGCGAAGAAGAGAGAGAGACACACACCTAAGCGACGATCTATATTTCTTTTGTTCTCTTTGTCGCATTTTGTGCCCTTCCGATTCGGAGATGTGCGCTGCTGTGTCTTCTTCATTCAATTGCTCTGCTTTCGGTTATTAGTACTTTGTTGCTACAGTTTGCAGACGGTTGTCTACGTGAGGGTTGAATAATTTACTCGACTATTCGATAGTCATTGTTTTTCATATACACTGCCATACATCATACTTACTAGGACGGTACGGCTCACATTCCAGAATTGCGTTATAAGACGCCACACGCGCATGCGTTGATACATTTGCAATATCGTGTGCATGCGCGTATGGCGTATTATAACGCAATTCCAGAATGTGAAGCGTACCGTAAATTTACCACATACATCATCAAGAATTATCACCGCTTTCCGTATGTTTATTGGAGCAGTCATCAAAGCCGCATTCCTTGTACCAGTTCTTTGGAATCCGCGAATCGCTGCGTATACCAAATTGATGTAGAGAGCAGGGACCGGGGCATTCTCCAACGTTGATAATGTGCGCGGCGTGAGCGCTATCGTTGCGGTAGTAAACCTTTAGAAAAGCGATCAGTAATTACGTGCACATTTTATATTAAAATTTAAGGGGTAGGCGTGCTGGTCGCTTGTCAGGGGCCTATTTCATAAAACTATCGCAATTCTGTAACTGTTACAGTTTTATGAAATAGGCTCTTGCTTGAAGTCATGAAGAAATGTTTTTATTTTTAAGGAAAGATCCTCTTGCCTATCCCTGCAGAGCATACACCGTATTGTTTTCAACACTTGGCCATTATTATAGCGACTGATCGCAATGTATTTTTGCATTTCGCAAAAGAACAGTATTAACGTATAGTCAAATTCCCCAATTCAACTAAGTCAATTCTTAATTGCGCTGACTGATACATGAAGTAGCTCTAGGCACCGATGTGTTTTAATTGTCAGCATTCAGCTTCAGTATAGAGTTAAACCATTTCTTACCTCGACAAAGTATTGATCGCCGACTTGATGTAGCTCGATCATCAGCATTGCGGCATAAGGTGGATTGCGATTCTGAGGCGCTCCGAGGTTATTGAACAACGCGCTCAGTGTTGTATCATGCTGTAATACAGATGACTTGGGAAAAATAATTATCAATATGAAAATATAAGTAAATGTTCTCACGGCGGAATATGCGTGAAACTTTTCTTTCTTTTGCAAACCTTTCGCAGTATCGTTCATTCGAGACAATATATCGCCCAGAAGCAAACCTAAACGCTTTTCGTATAGTGTTCAAAGGAATTGCGCGAGATCTGCGCTCAAGAAAAGTGTCGAGCAGTTTATTCCTCATCGTTGTAGAGCGCAATCAAATTTTAAAATTGCCAAATATGTTACCCCCTCTGAATCGCTGTAGCTCGAGTGTCGGAAACATGAGCCCTTGGGTTATGTCAAAAAGTTGTTCCAGTTGCGAGAAAATGGTCATATTCATCCATTCCGGCCACTTGTGCGTGTCGTTATGCTCATACTATAAGAAAAGATGTGACCTACTTTCACCAGTTCATTGCTGTTGCCAGTAAACACCGTTCCCATGAAATTACGCTCTGCCCCTCGGGGTCTGATAGAAAATGTTTTGTTTTGTAATGTGGAATACCGTAAATCCTCTAATAGACGCCCTGGGCGTCTATTTTTTCAATCATGGCGTGAGGGGGGCGTCTATTAGAGGGTGGGCGTCTATTGGAGGGTGGGCGACTATTATTTCAATCGACGTTTGAATGAAACACTCGTTGGAGAGAGGGTATTTCTTTGTTTCAATCGTCACTCCAACTTATAACATCACTCATAAATTCCAAGATTGAGCGTTATCTGGTCGTATTTGACTTGGTAGTGCATTATTGACCAACATTGCACAAACATTTAATGTTTTAATCATTCTGAAGGAGGGCGATTATTGGGGGGGGGCGTGTATTAGAGGGTGGGCGTCTATTTTTTCAATCAAGGCTTGAGGGGGGCGTCTATTAGAGGATTTACGGTATGTTCTCAATCCAGAAAAGCTCAAAAGTGGTAAGCGCATGAGCCTGCAACAGGCGGCAATGCCTCTCTCCCTAGGCAGTAAGATTTGGTAGTGGTACCATGTTTCTCAGCCACTTAAATATCTCCACCCCCCCCCCCCGCGTGTAACATGCGATAGGGCACTGTCCTAGCTTCCAGCAGAGGGAACTTAGATTGCTTTAAAGGGGATGAGTACAGAGACAAGATAGAAGAGTGAACGGATGGATGAAATGTGCGAGCGCTGAAATTTGAACTCGCCGACTAATTGCAAGGTGATTGCCGTACTTTTTGAAGTTGGACAACGATAAGATGAATCAGACTATTTTTACGAAGGTCTGAGATGGACTTATACTATCTTATGCCAAAACTGCTCCATCTAAAGAGTTCCCCTACGCAGAATAGACAGCTGAATCAATTCAAAAGCCTGATTGGCCGGCCGGACGACTGTTCTCTCACTTTTACCCAAACGACCAGAAGTACCTCTCTGTCTTGCTTAATTCAAATCTTTGCCTTCCATTATCTACCAAAAAATCATGTCTTCAATTCATATTTCGCGTCATAAAGTGGTTCTCATCTGCTTGTTAATATTCTAATACATTCTTAACTACGTCTGCATTGTCCTTTCCCATTCTAGTCCCCAAAACGCAAATGCTCTCAAAGAGATGTTAGGCTAACTTCACAATTCAGCGAATCGAAAATTCTGACGACGTCTTTATAAAGTGAAAGCGATCTGTTGAAGCCACTCTTCTCCTCCAAATACTTCAAAAGCGTCGAATACTGTTGCTCAACTCGACGCAACTCGAGTGAATTCTTTTTATAATCTTCCCAGAGTTTTTCGGCTGCCGGGCATGATCGGCTGGTGTAGAGCAGCTATAAAAATACACACTCATATAATAATTATTCTACTTTCGTAAGCCGTACTATTTCTCAGTTTTTTATTCTAATCAAACACAACGTAGGTATATCTGCTATTGTAAAATTTATTTCCAAAGCTTACTGTGATATTCGGGAGTTAAAAAATCAATATGGTCTAATTTAAGGTTTTTTTACCACTTTGTACATCTAAACTTGGTAAAAAAAAGCATTTGAGTATATAAGCCATTTAAAATAAAACTTTTACCAAAGATACTTACTGGGTCATCTGCTTTTGGTATGACTTGAACTGATACTGGCTGCCAGTTAACATTTTTGTTCCAGATTTGATCACCTTCCGGCTCGAATAGTCCAGCCATAGTTGTGAGAGCCGACATTATCGCGCGATTATAGCTACTACTTCTAACGGCGATCTATAATCAATTTAAAGTGATATTCGAAGTTTGAATACAAAACATATGAATACACCTTTTGGGCCGCGGGGAACGGCCATAGATGACCAGATCGCAATTCCATCCCTCTGTCTGCCCCACTATGTAACGCATGTGTGCTTTAATGGCAACGTGCTCAGGCATATCGCACATTCTGTTTTACGCTGCACACAAATTTGCAATAACCTATCGAGCGTCTGTTTTCTTTTAGAAAAAATATTTTGGAGCACACACATTTCTGATATGATGGCCGTCGCATATTATAAACGCTAGCAACGATGCTCTCTTTCTTCTCATCAACAAAGTTTCAGAGAAATGTTAATCCAGTGAAACTTGAATTAAGTGGAAGTGGTCATATACGGAATTTTTTGTTCCGAAATCAGCAAAAAAATTTAATCTGTTCATGACGTTATTGTCCTTCACGTGTAACTTCGTAAACTTTCAAATACAAATGCCTTTAAAGTGCGCCTTTCTCATGCGTCATGTAATAATGCAAATTCATGCAGCCTCGAAAATGTTTGCCTTATTCCCAAGATCCAAATCAATGTAGCAACGCTGCCACTTTATTGGTGTAAATATTTTTGGACAATTCAAAAATTAAAAACGGTAAGAGTTACCCCACAGCTTCATTTACCTCAGAGGCAACGTATTTTCTCGGGAAAAAGCCGTCGTATCGTTGACGGAGGTATTTCCCAAGGTCATACTGCTGCCAAATTCCTTTCATCGTCAGCTCGCCGGGTCCTTCTGGCCATGTTTCAGCCCTATTGCCAACGTCGGAAGGGATAAACTTTGATGGATTGCGATCACCGTGGCGCCAAATCTTAATTCATTGCAGTTACAGCCAAGATTGTTTTGCCACTGATAAAAATGACCATGATCCATTATGAAGCTAACAACAAAGCGGTCGATCGAATTAAGGAGTAGCTGTTCTTTATTTTTCCGGGTAATAAAGTTTACCATTGTATTAATATAACTAAATTATTCAGTTTTAAATGTATTCACAACGAAGTGCACACAACAGTAAATGACTGTTGAATAGTTATAGAATAATATTCGATTATAAGGGAATTAAGAGAAACTTCCAAAAAGGCTAAAAAATTCAAATTTCTCTAAAATGAGGCTTCAATCATTTGTAAGGCTCAAAACTATCTTGTATGCGGAATCTCTCGCGACTTGTAGTCTACTATAAAGCAAAACAATGGGAAAATACTATAATGCAATGATTTTAATGATTGATTTTAAATCAAGATATAATTTGAATAATGATACTTAGTAGTTTTAAGCAAGCGATACCACATGAACATGTTGGAGCGTTGCAATATTTGTCTTTTCGGCATCAACTTGAGAAAAGGTCCACAAGAATATTAAAGAGTAGAAGGGAAGGCGAGCCACAAATATTTCGACTGACATCGAAAGTGTGGAATGATTTCCTAAAGACAAGTATTTACTTCCCAGCACTGAAGACGTACGCACATACTACGTTATCCTTAGAGATGGCAGAAATCTAATAAATTGAAGTTCGTGCTCAAACTTCCCTTCTAACTACATACTTTCTGCAAACAACAAACAGGTTCCTTATATATTATTGCACGCGTTTTTATAGCCTTGAAATTGACTTCGATCGCATGAAGCGCGAGTAATTAATCTGGACCGAGTTCAATAGATTTTCGTCTTTTTATCGCGGCAGAGTACCTTCAAGGCTGCCATTAATTTGAAATGGACTGTAAAAAGGAATGAATACTGGCTCTCTATACGTTTGTTCGACTGTCTGTGCACTTTTCAGTGTGCTTATTTAACGTCAATTTACAAGTTGTTTTTCGTGATTGTTCATCTTTTGACGGCTGATATCTACGCTAGTCACTAGTTATTCAACCTTACTTGCCATTATAGAAATCACATAATCTTAGTTTAATATTATCCTACGCCTTTCCACCCATAAACCTTCGTCAATCAGATTTTAGACAGCTATGCACGCGATAAATCTGTACAGTTAAGGAAAACAAATGCACACCATTGTACGATGCAGTGTGATTCGATGTAAACTGTGCTCGCATTTTTAGGCGTTTCTCCATTCTACTTCCTCAAAGTGTTTACATTTCTGTGATCGAACAAGTAAACACCTCTCACTTTACTGCGCACACCAAAGTCTCGCATATGGTAAAACAGTGTATTTTCGATCAGCGTGCGATTACAATCAACGAAAGCCTTTGACCGAAATAAATTTCACTGTTAAAAAGAGATTCTGATTATGACTAATGTACGAGAAAAACAACCCGCACATTAATATTAGCCAGTCCCAATGCGAAATTTTAAATACCATATTTGTGATTGAAGAGTTCATAAACAGGCTGCAGAAGCTTTTAAACACCGTCAAAGGACATCTGCGCTGTCACTCCTTTCATAAAATGTTCAACAGTTTTATTATTATTCTTAGCACAATCAAATTTATTGTATATATTAGTAGTATGCGTAATGGTTTATCAAGAAAAAGTAAGTGCAACATAAATAAACATACTAATCGCGACATTAACGTATGATCAGTCTACTCTGAATATTTTTTGCGCAAAGGTATGCTGAGATGTTATGGGATGAAATCGTTTACCGTCTCCTATAAAAGTACATATTTATTCACTCGCCTATAAATATTTGCAATCGCAATGCTGCAGCCCATACGGTTGACACTACAACATAAATCAAAGCTTGTAGCGAAAATATGCCAAAACACGAAAGGATTTTTGCATATGTACACTTATGAATATTTGACAAAATTTTGAATTGGCATGAACTGATGAAGGTATTAAAAAGTTTTTCGACCTTCGAAAACTTCGTATTCCAACCCCGAGTACACCAGCTGTGCAAAATAATATTCAGTGCAGAGGTCTTGTCAGGTTCAAGTCGACAACTCGAGATGCTCGGAGCAAAGCAGTCGCAGGAAACTTGAAACCTCCAGCATCCTATAAGCAAGCAGTGGTATGAATTCCTTGTTGAAAAGTGTACAAAACAAAGAGGAGCAAATCAGATAAAGACATTTATACCGGACCAGAGACCTGAGGACGGAATCCCAATTGTATCCCTTGCTTTTGGATAGGATGGCACCGTAGGTGTCAAGTAAGCGCCGAGACATGGCCAAATTAACCATATAATTAGTTATATTTCTAAATATGAAGTGCAGTCCCACCCGTAATTAATACTGAAAAGACAGCGGACGCATGGAGACTGCCCGTTTTAGCGCGAAAAAAGGTAGACGAATGATTGGGACGATGCGCGAACGATTTGAAATACTCAGCGCGCGTCCGAGTTGTCTGTTTCACATATTTACATTGGGGTTATACATTTATATTAATGATGGGTTTGATTCTAGATTATAGCGGAAGAAAGGAAGAGAGGAAGATACAAAGGCTAAGATTCTCCTTTGTAGCACCCAATCGCTCTGCGCTGTTTGAGTGATTTTCTGTTGCCGTATGCAACTTTGAATATTTTTGCTTACGCAGTCAAAGCCGGTGTCGTCGCACATCTTCCCTTGAGGACAGCAACTGCGATGTTCCGGACAGCACTGGGCGTTTACATAAGGACAGCAGCCATGTTGAACAGTGTCCAACGGACAACAAGTGTTATGAGTTGGACAATAGGTCACACCATCTGGGCACAGATCGCAAGCTACGAAGATGACGATGAAAGCTAAAATCGATGGATTGTGAACGATTAGTCATTGAGCAGCGTCGGCCTCGTTATGCAATTTTTTGACGGAAATATGCGCCTTACTCACAGAAGCCGCGTTAGATCACATAAAGGTTGTTTTTATTATCAAGTACATCAAAATTATTTAAAAATGGTGTAAAAGTTATAGTTATAGGGCTCCTCTCGATTCTGATTTTACGGTTGGAATGTAAAATTATGCGCTAAGATAACGTAAAAATTGATAAAATACGAGCGTCAAGCGTCGGCGGCGTCAGTAATGCCGCCGCTTCGAACGCCCCGGACGCCCTCTAATCGTCTCATTGTCATATTGGGCGGAGCAAGTAAAAACTTCGCTATGGTCGATGACGCATCGTGAAAGCCTTCTTACATTGAATGCGCTATGGACAGTTTCAAATAGATCAAACACTGCCAATTCAATTATCTAGCTCTCCATCAATTTATCTCTAATAACAGAAATATCGAAACTATACCATGTATTATTGATGATTTAAAATGATCGAAACTACGCCTAGTTAATGTTTATATATCTCTCTGTTTTTTACAATAACACCAAAAGGCATTGGAGACTAAATTCGAATATCTTAGATAAGATGTACTCATTGGTCTAATTTAAAAAACTTGCTGATTATTGAGAATTAAGGAATTGCGTCACAATTCTGCACAGTTTTTGCGCATTATAATCGTGCAACATCGCAGGTAGAACTGAGACTCAGTTTCTCGATTCCCTTTAATGAAAGATTTCAGTTCTATGAAACAGGCTTCAGGACTTACAAAATAGGAAAACGGCTGCGCAAAGTGATGGCTGCGGCATTGACGGTTGTTAGCGAAGATTACGAACAGAGTAGAAAATGCCAAGCAGCTTGAAGAGTAGAGAGATGGCGTTTTGTGCTCCTGTATGTAACAGTCTGTAGGCACATGCGTGGGAATTTGCGCCGCTGGCATGACGCAAGTATGAAGTACGTCTCATATCACTTTCTTGCTATCATTGTGGCTTGACGCTGAAATCGGTTTAGAGTGACACTATTAAGATCAAACTGAATTTTATTATTGTAGCCGGAGCATGTCAGGATAAATTTGAAAGTTCTCACCCCCACTTTAACTCTCAACTTCGTCTATCTTATAAACTGTTTGTGCTCTTCTACATTTTATCAATTTCTTTAAAAATTACCGTGAAAGTCTATAATAGTGTTCCATTCTTTCGTGGGATACAGTACATTTCACGTGGACATGGAAATATTGCCGGCTCTTGGCTTGCCCATAGCTGTGGGGCCTGGAGTACACACCTTCTTACTATCTCGTAAGCCAATGATCACCCCCAGTAAACTTCCCTGTCGCTTATGACGTCATAACCATGCGACACTTTTCAGCGTACTTGCACTTGTCGCTCTCTCTCTCTCTTTCTCTCTCTCTCTCTCTCTCTCTGCCAGCCGGAAGTCGAACCTCACGGTGTTCAAAGGTACTGCACAGCGAGCAATGAAAGTGTATACAGTCTCCTTTTGAAGCATGTATACGTTATTTTTCGGCAGCGAAATTATAGAAGCCTACTGCGCAACGCCATAATTGTCGATGACTCGAATTACTGACAGATCGACTGCATGCAGGGTCGTGACTCGACCCGTGGCCGAACTTTACATCCCACCAAACCAAATATAACCTGATTGCATAAAGTGCAGTAAATGATTTTTACATCCCATTGTGCAGATTTGACAACGCACGATTTGCGAGCACATTGGGTATGATAACCATTTGCTGCACATAGCACTCGTCAAGGAAAGGTTTACGATGGGTGGGGTGTAAGTTCCAGGCACGGACTTGACCGCCGGCCCTTGAGCGCGAGTCAATTTGTTTTTCTGCGACCCGATTTTCTTTTCGATCGCAAATTGCGTGCCACTCTATCACCGCCAGCCGGCGTTAATGACACGCAGCGCTGTGCGACGCGATGCGACGAATTTTAACGCAAATCTGTATGCAATATTCGTTGTGCGCTGTTGGTCACGCTGGTCGCCGATCGCCGTCGTCGGCGCTTCGGACGCCCTGCGAATCCCATCGCGATTGTTCGCTGACCGCCGATCGGCCATATGCGCGCTGTTGCCGCCCGACGCGCAAGTGGGCATCGATCGCCGCCGTTTTGTGTTCGCATGCAACCTCGACGATAATAAAGACGGATCAGGGGGCTGCGATCAGACTTATAGAACCACTCTCGTCCCCTTTTCGCGAGTTCAGCGTACATCTCGACGAAAACTTTCTAAAGTCAAAGTATGTGGTCGCTCCCCAGCTCGGTCGGGTCTCGTAGAAATACTTTTTCAAGTTTGCTCAATTATGTACTCATGTTTTTGATTGCACGTGCAGTGCACTAGCAAAAGTATAGGATATTGCTGCTAGGTAACTGATGCAGTCAGCAATGGCGAATGTTAACTGTTATTTAAGAGCCTACTAACCCGTCGCTATGCGTTGCGCGTGTAGTGGAAACCATGGCCATCTTGACTCACCCCTACGAGGACTCCTCAGTAGGACCGGATCGAGCTGTACCAGCCACTTAAAAGATTGACTACCAGTGTAGTTCGTTGAATACAAAGTATGCCGTCGTTCATTCTCAACAACAGACCATTTTCCCACGCGGCTGTCGTCATGTTTGTCAGTTTGTTTGAATGGGTGCGCGTATAGAATTGTGTAGTCTTTTAAACAAAATTTGCATTATATAGCGATAGACGCTTCAAATTTAGGTAAACAAGATTGCTAGTTGATGTTGCTTATTTGAATCGTGTAAATGCTTTTTTCAACATATTTCCATTTGCGCAAACTTACGTGCCCTGTGCCTTTTCTCACAACCATTTGATGTAGCAAAGCAGCTTAGGCGAAACTAGATAAATTAGACATCATGTTTATATACTCAAGTAATTTATTTAAAATGGTCAACACTGATATTGTCTCGTTGATAGATAATCTTCCCTTGTTCTATACCGCATCTCAGGCAGAGATATTTTACGCATGATCATCTGGATTGGTGTTCAAAAGCGCGCGAATACGTGAATACAAGTCTTCATCTTATGTAAATATTAATGCGCATCTTGTTATGTAGGGAAAGGTGGCTCTTTGATAGTAAATATTTAGGCTTAGGGTAGTAATCCTGCAATCTTGGCGCGGCGCCCAGCTACCGTTATAAGCAATTAATATCTGGCTGACATCCGAATCAATGCTATTCCCCCTCCACGTTACTCTCCTATTGGCGAAGTTCTGCTTATTGATGTGTAGGAAGAAGGATTGCTAAAGTATAAAATTTTTCTACCTACGGCGGCGTTGATTTAGGGTCCCCGGAGCGTAAAAAATGTGCATAACACATACACCACAGGCTTCCCAGTATGTGTGAAACATGTAAAACATGTATAGGCGGCAAATAACATTCTTAAAATGGTATTCCGATATTCCGGAATCAATGAAAAGTATATAAAGCATATTTGGTTAGGAACAACGTTGCCGATCCCTATACTGTCCCGTAGACACCCAATAATTTTAAATCACTTCGGGCGCGTGTTACAGTTTGGCTGGAGACAGTATAGGCAGATACTCGCTGGGAAACGATCGCGAGTTGATCTCGTCACATTCAATAGACTTTGATGTCTCTAATTTATACGAGGACGAAACTATCGGCATATATTATGCTCGTTTCCTGTAAATCTGCGCCGCTGAAGCGTTCGATTTCTAGGGCTCGGTCCTAAAGTTGCGCCACATTTCTGCAGCATACTTCCCACAGTTTTCCCTTCTTAATCAATGTCATTCGATTGCACCTCCCCAATCCTTCGTTGCACCGCGGCGGTTTAACACCATTGATCTACTTTGCGCCCCACCGCCTGCAGGGGACATGTGACCGGCTGCACCTTGGGACGTTTCACCACGAAACTAGTTTGTAGCCGTGTTATGCACTGTTTTAATATTGCATTTTTGAGGATACGTGCAGTCTTGGAAATTAAGATTTGATGTGTCTTTTGGACTTTAAGACTCGTTTTTATTACGACTGTTTGTTCATTCTTTCTGTATGTTGCTTCAAAACTAGAAATCTAGTATTTTTTGCATTATTACGCAATAGCGTTAAAGTCGATAAATGGTCTTTATTATGCTCTGCCGAGATTTTGATCATTTCCGATAGCGCTATGATACACGCGCTGGTTCATTAAGATTTTGTTTATAGTACCGAATATTCTATTTTGGCGTTTCGTCCAACTATTATAAATGAGATATGTACATCCTCCATCTCAAGAAGGAATCCCCGATCTGTACGGCCGACCCGTCGTCAGTCGCCGCCCCACTGATGGCGGTCGCACAGTCGTCACCAGAGATAAAATCCAGTCTTCTTCGCCCGTCTTGGTCGCTGTCGGCGCTCATTTTGTCAGGCCGACAGCGAACGCGTTCCGCCCTTTCGCGTCCACCGGCGCGTCTATTACCAAACCTACGAAGAGACTGCCGTTGAATAACCGCCGTATTTTGTAAGAAACGGGTTTCCTCCCCTCCCACCCTGTCCCGCTCCCGGGCCAATTTCTTATGGCTCCATTTACCGTCTTCTTTCTCGCCCGTATTTGACGCTTCTTTTTCCCCCTGCAAAGGATGAGAACTGAGTGAGAGAGAGAGAGTTGCAATAGTTTCGTCTCTATCAACAGGCATTCGCCTAAAATTGTTTACTCTTTAGATCAAATTGTGGCAACGGGTTCTTCTTTCTCTCAATTTGGCCTTCCAGTTCTTTCGACTGAATCGGTTCCGCGCTTTATATTGCCATCAGTTCTACCTTCTCTGCCTGTCTTTATGCTGACAAAAGATCTCTCTCTGATTACGCCACGTGTTCATCGGTTAAAGCATTATTTAATTACGCCTCTCCGCATATCGTCTTCTTAAAGTTCTAAGGTTGTTTATCGATGTGTTGGCATTCTCGATCTTATCTACATCTCTACCAGATTTCCCTTCAACTCTGCGTGCTACGTGCATGTATTCACTTTCATTGATTACCGTTCGGCTCACTTTTCGCGTCCGTCTATTATTTCGCAGTCGTTCTTCGCCTATAGACCAAAGCAGAGTTAGTAGTCGATTCAGTGCCAAATTCTCCGAGTATGGGCTATTGGTACTTATTATCGCATGCCGCCATTTGCGCGTCAGTCAGTGTGGAATTGAAACTGTATTTTCGCATGCACACAATAAACTCTGCTCACCCCTTTGTTCCGTGATCAATTTTTGCTTCAGAAATATTCGATTTTAGGAATGTATATTTTCTCTTTAAATAAGTTTGCGTTAAGAGAAGAAAATAAAACGTCGTAGTAAACAGGAGGTTTGCTTGACGAAATTAGGATAACAGGCGTCAAACTCGTTTCCTGTTGTGACTGCATGAAAAAACCCACGAAAGTAGCGTTTGTTAAACATTCATTGTTTGTCAATTTAACGGTATTCAAAATAGTTAACTAGCACTCTGCTGCTCTGCACTTTACATATTATCATTCTAGTTGTTAATTAGGAGCAGAGGAAGTAAAAGGTGAAGCAAGGACGCAGGATGATATGACGCTTTGTAAGCTGGCACTTTATTTGATTACGAATACCGAATCAGATGTCATATTCGAAGCACCGATTCGTTTTGAGGCGCGTTAGATATGAAAACATCACTAAAGGCGTGTATTTCTTCTTCAGATTACAATAGTACAAACAAATATTTGTCAGCAAAAAGAGCGCAACATGGTTCAAATGTGGTACATGGAAGCTTACCCGTGCGGTGACCCGCGTCTGCCGCATCACATGTTCCCTCCCAAGCCTATCACACCTGACGAGTTGACCAGGAAAACCGGTACTCAAGCTTTCAAGGTACTGTATATCGTTTTCCGATTCGTTTTTGATTGCATTATAAAGTAGTGCTGTTTGAGCAAAGATTTTGAAACTGCGCGGCACATTTCCTAATATATTTTAAGTTGGAAGAGAATTTCAAATGGCAAATGGAGAGTGGGTACGTGTAGCTATTTCTGCCGCTGAAGACGACATTAGTACGACTGGCAATTTTTTGCGTGTATTAATGGATTCGGTCGATAGAGTGCCCATGTGGCGTACCGTATGCTCGGTTTCATGCAGTGCAGTGCTCTACAACTGTATTATTATACTCTGCTGCTTTTCTAATCTGAATTCATACTGCTGCAACTCAGTCCTTCATAATGCAAAGATCCCTGCATCGGCTCAAAACGCTAACTATGCATATTTTGCGTCTTGATGAGAGTTAAAAATGAAAAATGAATTATTAGTAATCTAATTCAGACATTTTTGAAAAAGCACTCTTAAATGCATCTGGGCACATAAAACATGAAGCGAATCTGTCCAGTTTTATTTTTTCTTACGACTTCGTCAGCTGCAGTATTTTAATTCCATTGTTAAGGTCTGGTTTTTAACGACTTTCACCAGCGGCACTCTCAAAAACAACAAGTTAAAAAGATGTCAGTAAAACGCGCGCGCAATCCGGTTTTTTATACACACAATTTTAAGATGGCTCGTTTCCAGTTTCCCCCTATTGATTCGGTACATTTTTTATGGGCGTATATTCAGCTGCTTTTTTGGCATTAATTTGAAGCGTGCAGTTTGTTTTTATTTTTGATAAGTGACTTGGTACTGAAGATAGATGTCCCAAGCATTAAAATGACGACTGTAAATAATATCCAGCGGTGTTTTATAATACAGTTGTACATACTGATTGCGTAAATTCAGAGATGATTTCAGCGGAAGGCGCAGAAACGCTAATCTAACTTTTGAATGCAACCATATTATATCGATATTGCGAATGGTCGCTGTTTATTTTTTGATACTGCAAACATAAGGGGTGGTCTGTCAAAGAGTTATTGAAGAAGGATTTTTTTCAGTGCGATATGATGGACCCGGTGTCTTGGGGCAAACGTGTGGCAATTATGAAGATTGAGCGAAAGTTTAACGGTGAGGACACCTACATTCTTGACGGAGCGAACACAGTTGAATTCGAGGAAAAGGTAAGAAAATGTTTGCCAATTTATGGGTGCAGCGCGTACGACAATGAAGTTCTAAAATGGTTTGTAATGCGCACAAAAGCACGTCCTTGTTGCCCTTGAAGTGACATTCCAATAGGTAATTTAAAGGCGACATGTCATATTTTCTGGCATCGTTCCATGCGTTTCGAAAGTTATTTCTTGCGGCGAAAGACCTTGCAAAGTTCACTGTTGCATAAGTGTTTCAATTTGAAACCGCTAGAATACAAAGAACTATTCTATTTTTAAAGTGCCGCATTTGTTAAGTATAGAGCAGTTGAGTCAGTGACCGGCGTGGGCAATAATATCTGTCGTGGGCTCTCGGTCGTCGACATGTCATGATTCTTGGAGGGTTCGCGTCAGGAGCTAATTTCATTAAAAAATATATTCATATCCTCCTGCATTTATATCAGAGCAGCGATTGGTCAGTTGCGCGCAGTAATCAATCAGCACTCTAATGTGAATGCATGTAGAATACATTTGCATCACGAAATTGGCAATGTTTGAATTGTATTTGTCTCTTAAGAAGCAGTTCTCAGAGGAAATGAACGACGAAGCCTGCTTGCGTATGAGATGCCGGAGTGTATTGGCCCCACGACCTTGGGTTCGATTTCCCAGAGGGTCTTATCAGTATACCAAATCGACACGTCGGAACGAACTATGAACAACTTATAGTTTACAACACCTGAGTAACAGCGATCGCTCTTATTATCAGATCGAAGAGTTATTCGAAGAGACAGAAAATAAAGAGGATCAGGCTCGAATGATCTTGGAAGGGGCGGCATATTACGATGTTGAGGACTGCGACGGACGTTGGGTCAGAATTCTCTGCGAGTACGGCGACCTTATTGTCATTCCTGCAGGCAAAAACATCCGCTTCACTACAACACCTAAGGTAATTACAAGTTTTTTCTCATAAACAAATTAGGGTTTAAGCTACCGACTTTCTCCGATTATGAACGCTCACCAATACAAATTCACGGTTCTTATTAGCCTTGAGTTTCCAAATTTTCTGTCTGCATTACGATTTATCATGCTCAACAAGGCAAGAAAAAAATAGAATGATACGTATTTTGGAAGAGCAAATATTTTAAAAGAAATTAATTCGCCTGTAAAAGAGCGCCAAAGAAATATCGAAGCACCAACTTAAATTGTGCGCATCCTATTGTGAGGCTAACGTTTTTTGGCAAGATAACTAAGCGAGAAGGGGGTTAGAACAGTCACTTGATGATTTATCATTGCAAGTTGAAAGTCATTTATTGGTTGGTGACGATTACTCCCACTAGAGTATCTGCTATGGGTCCAAGTCCGTACGCACAATAAGTCGAGTATGTTTGCTAAAGATAAATTTGCAGAATTTCGTCAAAATGCGACGTTTCTTCAAGACCAATTCGTAAAGCATACACGACCAGCCAGTGGCGTCTTCGTCCCTTCACCGTCATAATTTCTTTTTTTGCGTAGTTCAGTTGGCTTTGTTTTCGTCGTCCTCCGTACGCTAATTCATACAAGCGAATCAAATTTGCGCACTATTACCCTATTGTGCATTAAATGTGTCCGCATTGGTGCGTTGCAAATAAAACTCTCCGTCTCATCTGCAATCCATTGAAAAACGCGTTTGATACACAGAATTAACAAAAATTTCGGTAACGTATACCATTTCCACTTTGACATGGACACTTTTCATTTCAAAGAAGATAGTTTTTAAATCACAAAAGACAAGTTCCTCATCGAATCAATATGAAAAATGTCCTTTTTGAACTAAAGTGTCTCATTTGGTTTGAAAAATGTTCTTACTAAAGTGGAAATGGTATCCAAAGCCGATCAGCCGTACTCTCAAAGACAGCTTTGCTTTTGCCTGCATGTAGCCCACAATAATTACATGGCCCACATCTCTTTTCAACTGTGCAGTCAATCTATTACAAACGAAGCACCGCATGCATGTATTAATCATATAAGCTCATTGTTCCAACAGAGCGCCAGTTACTTGCATTTTGCGCTCTACTCGAGTTATTACTATCAAGCGCTCTTCATTGCATTTATCGACGTGACGCTAGAAGATTTTATGACTCGTACTTTCAACATGAATCAATACCATTTGTTACAAACCAGACCTGTTTTCTCTCGCTACAGGAACGAGAGATAACAAACGATTCCGGTCTATTCCTGTTTGACCGCAATCTTCCATTCTCCTTTATTGACAACCTGTAGAGGTCTATTTACTGCAGCAATCGCCAGTCAAGTGAAAAGACTGTTGAGGCGATGGGTTATTTTCAATCATTAACTGACAGTAATACAGCAAGTCAGTTTTCCGTCATGCGTCCTGCACGCACGGAGAGACGCTTCCTTGTCTTTTTGCCGCAAAATAAAAAAGGTGCTCACATAATTTCTTGTAAAACTGCAGTTGATTTTGAGTATCTAATGGTTGCAAGAGGGACCATTTTCGCCATCAAATCCATTCAGATAGTTATAAGAATGTATTAAGCCGTCTTGGTTCGTCTGCTTTACCTACGCTCTTTAAATAATGCATTCATGACTGATAACGAATTGGATTGAACGTTTTACTCTCACAACTAACAATATTATCGCATTTTAGAACACTTGCTATAAAAGGGTATCTAGATCTGACTTAATCTCGATTAATCATAAAAAAGTTCGTAGTTGCGACAGAGCTCCAACTAAAGATGGCAGAAACGATTACAATTTTTTGAGCAACAATGAAATCTGAGTGACAAACGTCAAAAGTCAATGATATATGACGAGGAAATTTGTAAATGCAAATAATTGGAAAACTAATCACACAAGGAGGAATACTTTAGCGCGTGTTCTTTAGCAAACAGTGCCCAAATGCGTTCGATTGCATAAAGTTCCTCTTTTGGAGCAAATCCGCATCGCAGACCGCAAAGCGAAGTGTCGAACAGGTCCTGCTTGGTCAAATTGAAAGTTTCCGACGCAATTTCGAATTCTTTGGATAGATATGTATCGAATACTCCTTGGTCATCGGTCTACAATGAAAATTTTTAATACATGCTACCGTACACTAAAATCACGAAATTACAGTTTTCAATATTATGAGAGACTAATCAGAAGTTCTGGTGTAGCGTAAATTTCGATCTGTACTTATGGAGACTCGAAAATAATCAAGAATCCCCTCCGTATTTATAGGGTCAATGATTATCTTTCTGTTGCAGTCATCGGATTCAATTAATTTACAAGCGTACCACTATAGGAATTCAAGGCACAAACCCATTAGCAATCGAAAAACGAATGATACACAAGCTAATCACTATTTGCATCATAAAAATTAGCTCATTTTAGCCAAAAAAGTTTAATATGTAATGATTTCTCATTGCGTAACTGAATGCATTGCTGGTACAGAGTGTAATAATTGCTCGAATGGTAATTCATTTTTAAAACATCAGTGCAGACGTATGCAAGACAGTGAGAACGCAAAGAATGACGTACGCAAAGGCAAACCGGGTGTTTTCTCGAGAACCAAAAGTCCAAGTGACTGTCCTTGAATGTTTTGGTCGTTTGACAAATGAAATTAGACGTCAAGCATATCTCTAAACAAGTTTTCTTGTTTTGCAGTAAAGGGGCGCAGTTGAGAAAATTATTATCTTCATCGGCAGTTGTGATCGATGAAGGCAAGAGCGTTCTGGGGGAGGGATGGTGGTGGCGCGAAAGTATGATCTCACCCACAGGTTTGAAAACTCGCAAAAAACAGTCAGACAGAGGAGAGCTGCCTAACTGTAACAAAGAGGGGAAATGCGGACGGGAGTTCCTGGATGTAGAGGCGATGGGGATAATATATTAGAGGTGTGCATGAAATATAGAGGGACGTCCCTCAACTGGATTTGGATATCTGACAGTGGGAATCTGAGAAAAGACGCTATAAATATTTTCCACGATGCAACGATCTTTTTTTTGAAAGCGCTAGTTAATATGAGAAGACACACTTGGGGGTGGAGGTGTAAGCATCCCTGGACACCCGGCTTGTACCTGTCCCCTTCCCGGTGCCGATCGCTTTATCCCTTTGTCATTCCTTGTCTCTCCATAGGGGTCTCTAGAGAGTCAGGCCCTATGAGGCAAATTTCCTTCTACTGACCTAAGAACCAAAAACATGTTCCACAGCCTTTTTATATAATAACTAACATGCCTAGCGGAATGCTATTCTCTCGAATGACGGCTGTGTGAACTGGATCATTATGAAGAAGTGTTCCATGACCGATCCGATCGGGAGGCAATGCCAACATTTCCGACAGCTCTTCCATCCAATCGCAAGACTAAACCGTATTTTCGTCAGCGTAAAACTTTTGCAAAACCAGCAGTGTTTATAGGATAAGACTATAAGATGCAAATATGTCCCCACTAATCGGGCTAAAGGGCGACCGATACGAGGGAGGTCCTAAAGCGATTCTTGCCTGATTACAATGTTTGTATTCAAATAGCACCGTACGACAGTATTATGGCCACAAACTCTTAGGTAACACAATTCAAATCACGCGCCCCCGATTACGGTAGCCTACGCGTACCGGTCGCCCTTTTACCCGATTAATGTCTCTTCAGCTCAGGGGAGAGGAAAAGGAAGTACACAAAGGCCGTGTTTACAGAACAAATATTACTGCAGCCAACGCGCCTATATCATGTTTTGGTACATTAACCGCCCCACAGTCACGAACTGTAGAAAGTGGCCATGCTGGTAGATGGGCCCATTTTGACCAGTTTTAGTGATTACCGCTATAGACAATTTTTGCTATGTACAAAATATAGAAGATTAAAATCAGGGACCGACCAAACGTGACAACTCTAAGTGATTTCTATTTTTATGAAAGAAATTAAAGCAAAACGAAATTTCCATGGCATTTTGCCATGGAAATCTGCGATCAACCCATTACACCCAATTTCTCCTCCATAGTATTCTGTTACAATAAGCGCATACTCTAAATCATCGATAATTGTTCATTTCTGAAGTCAGTAGTAAGATACGAATGATCCAACAAATATAATGGGCCGGTTCCATAATCGTTTCCTAAAGTTAAGCAATTCATAGCGATACTCAGCGCTATGCTTCATATTGGGCTTAAGTAATGCATAACTTAAAACTGAATTAGGAAACGATTATGGAAACGGCCCAATATGTCACAAAGCGATAAGCACTCCTCACCTCAGCAAGATGAAGGGCTATTTTCAGACCATGCTCGCGAGCTTTTTGAAAAAGGGGAAGAAACTTGCGGCCGTCGAATTTCGGATCCCCACTCAGTTCTACTCCGACCACGCGGGCATTTTTTGACTTTGCTGAAAACCACTGGACAGTTAATACTATTTTATTTTTCAATTACACCACTATTCATCATCATTGTTCGTCACTCTTGCGTCACATTCTGTAACCCTTGCATTCAATTTCGTCATCTCTGCATTTCAAATAAGACGCAATTTGACGAAATGGAATGCAAGAGTGACAAATTATGATGATAGCCGGGGTATAATTACCAAATTCAATCGCTAGATCAACTGTCTCCGAAGCATCTGCGACTTCTTGCCTTCTATCGATACTTAACAGCAATCGAACAATTATGGGCAGGCGCTCAGAGCACCTCGCGATGCCAGCTAGTACTGCTTCGATGTAATCCACCTTGCTCATACTCGTTACCGTATTTTCACGTGGCGTTGTGCGTAGCTCCAAATATTTCACATTATCGTCATTGAATTCGGAAATCACTTCAACAGTTGCCTGCAAGTTTAATAATGCATGTTACGTTAACAGACGGAGATGAAAATA
The DNA here is from genome assembly GCA_002796945.1 of Plectus sambesii. Lineage (NCBI taxonomy): Eukaryota > Metazoa > Nematoda > Chromadorea > Plectida > Plectidae > Plectus > Plectus sambesii. The sequence goes on from NIUQ01001868.1 coordinate 31,507, forward strand.
CTTAAATATACTATGTACGCATATAGTGAGTTTTAAGAATATTATGTCGAGTTAATGACAAAAAATTGTCATATGGCCCCCAGTATCAAAAATATATTGTCTGGCAACATGATACATCAAAGTGAGCTGCAGAAATTTTACTTTCAACAGCGTCTAAACCTGCAATTCAAATAAAATGAAGTGTCGAAGCATATGGAGGCAAAATCTGGTTAGTAAAAATTTAATGACCTAATTTCAAAACATTCAGGGGCCGCTTTTATGAGTAGAGCATTATGGTTAAATTGATGTACTGTGAAAAATATTGCTATCAAACTTTAACTTCTCATCGAGCGTTCAATAAAACCAATCGGATTTAATTTTATGTCACAGTGACCCATACAATCTTCTTGCTGGCTACATCCCTTGCAAAAAAACGTAGCCGTCTCAATATTCAGAGTATAAAACAAAACATTATATTATATATGACTCGGTTGAGAAGCGCGCTTTATAAGAATAATGAAAATAGCATTTTTCTTCATATACCTACCAGCGTGACAGCTTCGGAGGTCTGCGTGAGAGCTTGAATCAGTGGGAACATTAGAAATGCGCTGAAAAATAACATTTATTTATGTTACACTCGTCGCATCGCGAGGCTGCCGAAATTATACTCACTCTGCTAAAGTTCTAATTTTATCCTGAGCTTTTGCTGTAGATAGCACGCGATCGTCTGCTTTATAGTCGGGTTCGCTTCGCTTTCGCAGTTCAATTAGCTTCTCAATCGCTCTGACGCTGACACTTCCGTTAAGATGAGCATGCAATTCCTGAAAAGCGAATGGAACATTCAACAAATAACCCAAGAAAAATTGTTCAAACTATAACAAGTAAAGATTACCACAAAATACCTAGATTCCATACAGGTTCAGGAATGGTGAAATAAAAGCAGTAAATTTCTTACTAATTTGATGGAGCAATATGTTAATCGTCGTTATATTCTACTAGCATTCCTTTTGTGCTCAATAATGTTTTGCAAGCAAGGTTTTCAACGTATGGTTAAGTCGATGGTTGTCATTACTTATCAGAATGAAACTTAAAAACTTACTGCTTTAGGTAGCGATTTGCAGTATGCAAGCATTCTTGAGCTTTAGCGATCGCTACCACTCGAAATCACTATTAAACGCGCACTTTATTTCAATCTTCTTTTTTAATTGAACGCGGCGGCAAAGCTAATGTGTGTGACTTACGGTAAAAACCCGTTATCATACAATCAGTGCGAGACCATATTTCCTGTAGTAATTCATCAGGCATTATATCTGTTTAACCAATTTGTACTGTCGCCTTACAATGCGCTGGAAAAAGCCAAAGGTTCCCTTCAAAAAATCATCGGCTCATTGAGAAAGGTACAGAAATAATCAAACCAGCCAGCAAATCAGCTAGAGAACGAATCCACTTTTTTTAAGAGTTTTGCAAATTGCGAGAAAGCGATCAGATTTAGATTCGAAATTATTCCCTAGACAAAGGTGCACCACGATGATCAATTTTTTGAGTTATAGTTCGTCGAACTCTGTTGAGAGATTTGCAAGATTCGACTTTTGATCTAAGCATAAAATTCTGCACGTGAAGAAGAGAAAATAGGAATGGGGTCTATTGTTACCGCGCTCGGCTGATGGTAACAAGATCGTGTGCTATTTACTCGGTTGATTTTTTCTCACTTTGTCGAAGATGTCGGCAAATCAGTTTCATGTAAAGAACATCATTCTTTTTCAATTGGTTCATATATGTAATACAAAAATATACAAGCACTGCTTTTTTGCAAAAGCCAAGCCGTCTTCAATGGAGCTTATCACTTTTGTCTCATAACAATATTTTGAGAAGGGCGCAAATATAAGAAGACACGAGCTTTCTCTCGAAAACTTGGCCTCTTTCTCGAGCGATTATTGCTCAAGAGGAGCTCATAATTACAGTCACAAATAAAATCACATACACTTACAAGCACAGCTGTACTTTTCAATAAGGACACCCGGATCTGAAGGTGGCTGCAATACAAATTTTTGTTACAAACGAATGTCGTAATATTTAACTTCGGTAATTTTGACCAAAACACGTGGTTGTTTGAAAAACGTAATGTTTGGCAAGTTATTTGCGCATTCTTCCAAAGTGCAACAAAAGCAAAAATACTATAATTCGGCTATTATGCTAAAAATTAGCGTTGTTAAAGCCGTAATTCTGGAGTTTTGTAATGCAATACGGAAGGTAGTAGAGCTGTGCAGAGAGAGTACGATATGCAAATTTTTCGCCGGCTTATTAGGCGTTTCTCGCTTTCCGTGCCACATAGTTTCGCGAAAGGGTGTCAAACATGAGCGCGCAGGATCCGTCGAAATTCACGTTGGGTTTTTTCGGCAAATCGTTCTCACGGCAAATTTGCAAAAACAGTCGACGCGCCATCGTCGAACACGAGGGGCAATCCCCGTCGAAACAATGGATATTGCATCGTTGT
>NIUQ01001869.1:0-26361 GCA_002796945.1 Plectus sambesii
CAAAAACTATCGTGGAACCAAGGCTATACAGCAGCGTTCATCGACTAGGCCGCAGCCAGTTTCATTGAATCTCTTCAATATTCGATCATAATGCCGTTATCTAGCTTCCGACCCGGGTGCCCGCTGTGCGGCCCCAAGTTGTCCGCGTTCTGGTACGTTTTGCGCAGAGTTATATTGTTGACGACGCATGTTTTTTTAAGTGCAGTGAAACGGTTAAACAATGATTGAGTAATATTAATCATCATTCATTCTTAGTGGTTCAAATTTAATTAATGAAACCACATAGTAGCTTTTTTGATTATTTCTTGCGTGAAGACGTCGTCTATGCGAGAATAGCGCAGTGTAATGAAATCTGTCTGAAAGATAAGACAATTTAAAATTTCTCAGCAAGTATCAGCTTATTTCAACCCAATAAAGCTAGCTAATAAAAGCAATTTACTTTCAGCATGCTCATCTCAGTATGGGGCGTCATTTTCCTAGGGATTTTGGGGCTGTTCTTCTACCTGAATGCGACGACACTCTTCCCCGACATTCTCCTGCCCGAAAAGGAAGCGCACACAAAGTTCGAGAGGGGCGAGATCGTGGCGCGCTTCACGGAGAAGGCGACTCAGTGCTGGATTGCAGCCGGGCTTTATTTGATCACTTTAGTCGCCGTCTTCTGGCAGAACAAATGGAACACTCAGTCTGTATTCTAGACTCTTTTGGTCGGTGACGTTTTTTCCAACTTTGGTGCGACAGCCGATATGTTTCCGTCTGTCTGCAGCATCTCCAATTTCTTGCGTTCATCTCAGACAACACTTGCGTAATTGCTTAGCATTCGAATCATCATGTGATCAATTGTATCTACTGCATAATCGATTGGCTTAATAACAGTATTTGGATTGTTACATGGAGTGTACACAATCCCATAGAATCCTCAGTGTTTTTGGTTCAAAATTTCATCGTCAGTAACAAAGAGACCGAGGGATAGCGTAGAAATCATTACGACCGATGTTCAATGTTCCCAGAGATCAAAGAGGAGAGGGCGAGTTAGCATAGTGAGTCACCATACTGACTCACCGGCTTAAACCTCGTAGTCAATAGTTGGTTTTTGTGTTACTGACGAAGATATCAAGAAGTGGTTTTTGACTCGATACTCTGGCCTCGTACACATTTTACAGTTAATCAAACAAATATATATCTCGCGACCGGAACTCTTTCTCTTCTCATAATATTCCTGGACGGTTTGTCCTATCCACTGACATTCTGTTTAATCCGCGTTGTGGTTTCACTTTTATACCAGAAGAAGACCTGCTTGAGAGCATAGACTTCTATTATTTCCTGTTAGCATTTTCTCGCTTGAATAAAACTGATTCTCGACTAATTCGACTCTTAATCGCGCATGCCTTCTGTCCTTTATTGTGCACAAATGCTGTTGCGACAACTTTTTTTCCCGTCCAAAAAGAAAACAACAAGACAACAAGTGGGAAACGTGAATCCAATTAAAGTTGTATCGATATAACCCAATCAGTTCAACAGAAGTACGGCAAACATTTCAATATTCGAAACTTTCCTATGCAGCTTCAACTTGCTCGACACTTTGGAGATTAGCGTTAGCCGTCCGCAAGTTGGCTGACAAGGTAGCAAGACGCTGCAAAAAATGTTTTTAGTGGTAAAGAGTGATGATAAGGCTCATAAAAAGTCGATGACTAACCTGCTGAAGTTGTTCCCACTGGGCGCGGCCAAAACTGCGATTCTGGTAGGTCGTGATGACGAGTCGGTCCTGGATCTGATCGATCTTTCCCTGAAAATCATCTTTGCACTAATGGTCTCAACGAGATAATCAGACGGTCTTACGCTGATGGCCTTGACTTGCAATGCTTCAATGATAAACTCTTCCAATTCCTCGCCCTTGGTGAGGTCCAACTGCTTGGAGATGTCGTCGAAAGTCAGTACCTAAAACACCAGTCGTTAATGGCTATGGCTGCTATATCTAAAAGCGTTGTGAAAGCTTTTTTACGCAAGATTGATCACGTTCTTTTTGCCTGCACGCACACGATTCAAATCTATTCAAAGTATAAATCTCTTTATCAAAGCTTGCTTCCGTGCATTTTACTTTCCGGAGGTAAATTAGACATCAAAGTGCACGAATGCCACAACGACGTACTATTACGATGCCAAAAGAAAAGAACTCTAGTATGCCAAAGGCGCGAAACGACTGACTATAAAAGTAAAAAACAAAAATTGCTTACGGTGTTCTTCTCGGCCATGGACATGAGAGTGAGGAGGCGCATTTTGCGGACAAGAGTGTCCTCATCGACGCGGAGAGTGTTCTGGACGAATCCGGGGTGTTTGGCGACGAACTGGCGGTAGTCGGCCAGGGTGCCCTCGGCGAAGAGCTTCAGCACCGCGTGCATCTGCGGGTCGCCCTTCTCCAGCTGCATGACCGGCCGCAGTCGCAGCAGCTGGTCCAAGCTGAACGACTTTGGGTCCACAACCGCCGTCCGCACGCACTCCTTGGCGTCCGTCATGGCCGTGCCCGCATCCGCGTCCGTGTACGTTCCCAGCAGTTCGATCATCACCTAAAATCAGTTGAGTTTAGAGTGGAAATTTCGCGAACAGGGGCCAATATGATAAAACTGTTGAGAACGGAGGAGCGCTTGCATTGGTTGGAATTTAAATCTGATTAATCGGCTTGCACCTCTTTTCTCAACAGCTCAATAGTTATATGAAATTGACCCCAGTAACAAGACTCTTCGATTGAATAGGGCGAATTGCTTTGAAAGTCGATAGTGTGCTTCTTTCTAGCAATTTACGCACGTAAAGAGCACAATTATAGCCTAAAAGTAAGCGTTTTTTGTGTTATTCGACATTCTCTCGAGATAACACCCTCCCTCCACCTCTTGAGTCTGTTTTAGAGAAGCATTATGAAAATTTCTGGGAAATTAAGATAAAACCATTCCCCCCTCAAACCGACGTTAGCATACCTGCGCAGCGGCGTCGGTGCGTTCGCCATCGACGAGCGCCTCGTGGATCATGCGAAGGACGCGTCGTTCGCCGTCGGTCGTCAGATTCCACGCCTTGAAGTACTTGCGCAGAGTCTCCACGTCGGTCGGCAACTCCGAAATCAGATCCGCTCGGGCGCACAACTGCAAGAGCCGAATGCGTTCACTTTCGCGATTGTTTACCAAAATGTTTCTATCGATGTTCTTGCAAACAACTTCTTGCTTTACGACAACACTACCTGCTTCCGCAAGTGACTGTTTTGTTGCGATACCAAAGCGATTTTATTATTACTGACGATGATATTTCGACCGCACCTTTCTTGGCAATCGCCGATCAAGTATCAGACCCCAGGATAAAATCGAAGCATAACACAGAAGTAAAAAAGGAACGAACCTTGACGAGCGCGATGTAGATCTCGTGCTGCCATGACGGCTGATTTGAGAAGCCGTGGAATAAGTTGGATAAAACTCGCACCGCGGCACCGGCCTGAAAATTACGATTAATTGATCAGTAAAGTGATAATGGACCGGTTTCACATCGCGTACTTTAGCTAAAGTCGTACTTAAGGCCTATCCTTCATCATTGCGTAAAGTCCGGCTTTAGTTTAAGTACGCGATGTGAAACCGGCCCAATGTCAATTTTTATTCAATCTTCGCGCGGTTTGATTGACAAGACGCTCGTCAATGAAACCGTACGAAACAGAGAAAGATTGAGACAAACCTTGGAGCTCCATCCCTGGCCGCTGAAGGCCTCGGAAGAGAGTTTCTGACAGAACTGCTGGACGGCGTCGAGCGCGCGGTCGACTGGCAGAGCGACGATCAGCGAGCAGAGCGAGTTCAGGATCATCTCCACCTCGTTGTCGCTGTCCAGCGCGCCCAACACCTCGCAGTGCTTGATAAGGTCCAGCGCGTTTTGCGCCACATCGTCAGTCGCTGAAACGACTCACAACATTTGCGATCGTTCCTCAATTTATTTCATTCTTTAAGTTCTTATTTTGAAAAACTTTATAGATTCTTTCGAATGTAAGTGTTTACATATGGCTGATATTTTTCTGCAGGTGTTGCCGCCCTAAATTCACGTCTCACCCGTTCGCAATTCATCGCGCTCTTTTCGACCCCCACCTTTACATTGGTGAGACATGAATAATTCTTTTTTGACGCATCTGAGTGATTACATATTTTCAAAAACGGAAGAATTACAGTGACATCTCCACAATTTTTAACGCAATTTGAAACGTGAACGAACCATTAGGGCTGAGTTCGGCGCCCTTCTCTCGCAGAAACGTTCGCAACTCCTGCGCTTGCTGTTTCTCCTCGGCGAATGCAAACACGGGAAGCATCTGAGTGTCCGCCATTATCGTCCTGAAGCGTTAAAAAAATCAAAATAGAACAGCTATTCAAGTAAAATATATGCAACGGTTCTAGTTTCTACTGATCAATCAGGAAAGGTTAGCGACAGCCTAGAATCGGGGTAGAACTACGCGAACAGAGTAATACGCGCCACGAAGCCGCATTCAACCTCCCGCGCAAAAATGGGACCAATCGCTATTCTATGGGAGAGTTAACATTGAGGACGCGATTAGCAAAATCTTTTGATTACCATGCAATAAAAACGAACATGCAACATTGTTCTTTCCTTTCATCCTATCAACATTTGTCTGATACTGATAGCGGAATATCAAATCATAAATCAGCCTAATAAGCGAAACAAGAATAATACTAAATGCGTTAATAAACAAAGAGAGCGCTTATACAAGAGGAGTGCCGTAGAAAACTGAGTTTCGCGCACATTTTAACAACTCAGAAGACAAAAAAGAAAAGGAATGGTGCCACTTTCATGCGGGAGGTTCGCGACGCATATTAGCACACACACCACACGCGAAAAAGTAATTTCCTGGCCTATTTCGCGCCAATCTTGTTGAAGTCAGTTACGCTGCCGCGTTCGAGAATTTCAACTTGTCTCGTGCCACGCCGCAGGTGGTATTCAATCAAGTCCAAGTCCGTCTTGGCGAAAGCCTTGGAATTATCCTTGAAGGATTGGCGAATATGCTCAGTAAGGCGATTCTGCCCTTTTGATGCTCGAATAAAACGCTTATAAAGAGCCACAACTCGACACTGGAGTGGTGATCTCATACAGACCTGCAAGTTGGCCTCGTAAATCAATTTAAACAGACCGCGGTAAAGAGGAATGATGTTTACAAAGATAGGAATGACGCTAAATGTAAACTCTTTGGCTTCTACTCAAAAGGATAACTAATCGGAAAAATACAGCACACAATCATAAGTAGTGTAAAAACCTTCGTCTGATAACGAATGCTTAACTTCCAAACCAACAAGAAAAATGAAGCGTTAAAGCTTTACTGCTCTGTAAAGATAATCTTTAGCACCATCACTTACGACCACTTCACTAAAGAATAAGTTCGCTTTCCACGACAAACAACAGAGAGGCGGGTATTGGGCAGAAAGACACTTTCAGTCAGCCGGTGCTTGGGGTCAGTCAGCTTCTGTCCGTTCACGCTGAATCCGCCGCCGTGAATAATACCCTCGGCGCCTTTGGTCTGTTTCTTCTTACTATCAGAGGAGGGAAGGACGCGTTCGGCGAGTTCGAGCACAGTGGTCACATCTTGCAGGCTAAGAGTGAACGTGGACGCGCCGCCGAAGAGTTCTTCCAGTTCCTCTTCGTTCAAAGCGGAGAGAGCGTCGAGAGAGCCCGAGAATAGCGCCGCAGTACATTTCAGCGCCGACTGCAACCCCTCCGGCCCGTGCACGAGCAGTGTCATCTCCTGCGCCAGCTCCTTCTGCGCCAACCACCTCGACGGCTTCTCCATGTGCTCTCTCAGCAGCTCTTCCACCCTCTCCACCGGCCTGAACGAAAACAGCCGCAGCAGTCCGCCTACTTCTGCGTCCTTTCTTTGGTGCCAAAATTGGTAGAACGCGAATGGAGACGTCTTCTTGGCGTCGAGCCAAACAGCGCCGTCGGTAATGGTGGACTTGCCGAGTTTCTGCCCTCTCTCGTCAGTAATGAGCGGCACGCACAGCCCGAAGGCGTCGTGTTCGGTCACTTTCTTGACCAGATCGTGACCGGCGTCGAAATGTCCGAGTTGGTCGCTGCCGCCGATCTGCAGACGACAGTCGTACTCTTCGCACAACCGCAGCCAGTCGTACGACTGCAAGATCTGGTAGGAGAACTCGGCGTAGTTCAAGCCGGCATGCTGGTCCTCCATTCGGGATCTCACTGCCTTTCTTTTGAGCATTTCTCCCACGCGAAAGTGTCGGGAGATGCTGAAGAAGTCGAACAAGTCCATTTTGCCGTACCAGGAAATGTTGTTGAGGATTTTCAGTCGCGGCGACTGACCACAGCCATCGCGGGTCATAGCTGCAAAGTTCTCTGCTATCGACGCGATCTGCTTCTCGATGCTGCGCGCATTCTGCTCGATCAATTCTATCGCCATCTGCTTTCTTTCCGTCGTTCTTCCGCTCGGATCGCCCACTTGCGCCGTGCCGCCGCCCACCAAAGCGATCGCCAGACAGTCGGCTGCACTCGCTCGCAGCAAAGTGGAGAGTATGGCGAGATTGCCGATGTGCAGACTGTCGCTAGTCGGGTCGAAACCCGCGTACACCACCGCCGGCACGTTGCGCAGACCTTGAAATTGTTCATCTTTCAGAGATGACGGGTACGTCGAACTGACAATTCCTCTGTCTACCAAATCTCCGCAGAGGCGTTCGAGTACACCGCCTGCATGATAGTCTTTACTGACGGAAGGCGCGGATGGTGACGGCGGCTGAGCGCAGAAGCAGCGCGAAAGACTCAGTCGGCGAACGAGCTGATTGTACAGCCGCAAACGCCCGTGACAAGAAACGGGCATTTTGGCAGTCTTTATGACGCAATCTGTAAAAGTGTGGGTTAAAAAGAATGCGATCACGTTTTCGCTTCGAGATTGATGACGCAGCTAATGAAAGAACATCGGAGTAGCACAATATTTTTTATAATAGAAAACGCTGAATGAAGCACTTAATCGAGAGAAAATTCAAACCTAAAAGGCTTGACTAAATGCGTTGGCGCATGTAAAATGTAGGTGCGCGCGTTCTGGCGCTCATCTTTCGCCACTTCTACTTTAGGCTACCGTATCCACCAACCCTCACTTCTGTTCAAGACTTCGAAGCAGTCGTATTGAAAAGCAGTTCACCTCAAGAAGATTGCTTGTCCTACAGTATTTTCGAGCGCACAAAATGGTAGCATGATCAAACGTTCCGCTTCGATTCGGATAGTTGCTTCCATTTTTCATCGTCATCTTCAACGAAAATAATCTCCAACGATATTACTAACTCTCAGAATGAGTTTGGTGTGCTATGAAGTTTCGAGCGGAAGCGATGGCGAGGCTGACAACGACGACAGAGTCCCAAAAAAGGCAGTGACATCACGGCCAAAATGCGGCTTTCGAATTGATCCGACCATCTGGCAGACGACTCGTCAGCTAGTAGACGATGTCTGCGCTGACATGGGCGAGCCATCGCTCCTATCAACAATCAAATGCGAGCCGGAATGGACATTGGATATGGCGTATCGCGATCCGAACGAGATTAGTCTGTCGGAGGACGAAAGCGACGCGGAGGTGCGCAGCGACGACGGCAGCGATGTTGCTGTCCATTCAGAGTCTCTCAACGACAATGACTCGCAGGATTCAGATGCCGAATTCGAGAGGTATATTTAGGACACTCTCCCGATATTAATATCCATACGTGTAATTTATCGTTTTCAGAATTTTGTCGATAGCAAGGCAAAAGCGGCTGAGTAGTAAGCCGACTGACGAATTGAGCAAAGGCGATCGAAGAGACATTCCGCGCATCAAGGGCGAGTTGCTGCCGTCGGAACTGCCGCCCATTGAGAAGCTCTGCATTCATGTAGAGGAACGAGTGCCTCTGCAACGAATCGGCGCTGTCTCCTCATTCGTTGACTGTCTCGGTTCGTTCATTCGCTTTGTTAAATTCTCTCATCTGTTCGATCGATTTATGGCACTTTCATATGCTTTTTATTGGTTATAATAGACAAGTGCTGCTGTTTTCTTTCTTTTTCAGACGAATATAGATAAGAGCTCAGTTATAATGTTTAGGCGGACAATTGAGTAGTCGCATAATTAATGCGATGCAATAGTGCAGTTGATCAGGCCAATATTTTAAATAACATATACACTTGTTTTGAAGTAACTATGCTGAGCAATTTGTGTCGATGTTTGTCCAATTTAAAGCGAAAACGGTATACAGTAAACCGAGAGAATGTAGGAAAACTGAACAAATAATTTACCTCAAACTTAAATTCGAGTTCAATTGTATACAGCACTTATTATCTTTCAGCGATTGTCCAATCAGATCCAGGTATGGCAGCATTGGATATTGACACGGTGCTGTTCGATAAGGAACGCAATTCGATTGGAAGCGTGTTCGAAGTATTCGGGCCGGTGCCGCGACCGCTATACTCGATTCGCTTCAATAGCGATGAAGACGCCGCCCAGTCTGGCCTCGCCGTTGGTGCGCCTATCTTCTGCGCGCCCACAGAGGTTCAATGGACGAAAACCGTCTTCACTGATGCGCTCAGAAAGTAACTATTTCCTTTCATCCCATTCGAGTTTTCATTTAGAACCGTCCCTTCCCCAACCTGTATTCGGCATTTAGCTAATTTAATTTTTTCACTTCAGATTCAATTATATACCATTTTATCTTTAATAAGGATACTTTAATATTGATTGGACTTCAAAAATGCCCTGCTTTAAAAGTGTGCCCCTTTTGCGTGATAGTTTAAAAAATGCATATATATTTTTTAAGCTTCACTTTTCAAGTATGAATAATCGCGTAATAACGTTAGGTCTCGCAGTCTAAAACCGTGACGATATCATACACCGACCGAGTTCACAACATACTGTTATTTTAGAATGAAAGGAACAGACGCGTCATGGAAGGACAATGACGAGTGCCCAGATAACGAGCAGGACTTCAGCGACGACGAAGAGGAGCGTCGTCACCGGTCGCGAAGACGCCGCGGCGGCGGTGCAGACGCCGATTCAAGTCAATCACCGTCCACTGCGCAGACGCGCGGGGGCAAACGGAATCACCGAGGCGACTGCCTCCGCGGTCGAGGTGGAGGCCCTGGAGGAGATCGAGGTGGCGGACGCGGTGGAGGACGAGGTCGAGGCGGTCGTGGACATGGTCGTGGTCAGGGATACCCCGTGTTCCCTACACCCAACAACGCTCCACCCGCCGGACCCCGAATGGCCTGGCCGCCTAGCGCACAGACCAACTACACGCACTACTTCTTCAACCAGCCTCCTGTCGTCAGTCCGCAGAATCAGACATGGGCCCCTCCGCCTATACGACAACCCACCAATCCCGGCATTGTCGATACGCGATTAATGCATGAATGATTTTCATGTTTGTTGTCGAATTGAGTTGAAAAATGAGAATATAAAACAGAGATGTTCTAACTTTCCGATGTGCACAATCACTCATTCTTTCGTTGCACAGGCAGGTTCGATTACTGCAAGGGTAGAAATTATTGGGTAGTATTAAATTTGGGTGAATTGGGTGATCTGGCCGACTGCTCAAATTAAGCACCACCCAATATTTCTACCCTTTCAATATATGAACTAAAGACAATCTGAGAAAACGCGCGTGACGTATATCGTCAAAATTTTTCGATTAGGAAGAAGAAATCATGAAACTGAATACGGCAAACTGCTTCGAAAGTCAATAGCGCTTCTTTCTATCAATTTATGCACGTAAAAACCAAGAAATTATTATCATCCTTGTTAAAAAACGGTGTTTTCGCACCGAAAAGTGAGCTAGTCTTTACGGTGTCTGACTCGATTTCTTCTTCCTCGCAGAGAAATTTTGACTATAAAGCGATAATACGCGGCTCTTCACAATCTTGGAGGATTGAGCGAGGGAGAATGATCAACGGAGCTCGCCGCGAATGCGCCGAGCGAGCTGCATATCCTTCGGCATGATGGTAATGCGTTTGGCGTGAATGGCCAGTAGTTGCGTGTCCTCGAACAGTCCCGTCAAGTAAGCCTCCGCCGCCATCTACAGAAAGGAAAGTCAGACGTCATTGATCGACATAGTTTCTGTTGCAGTCTTGTTGTAGTAGGGAATCGATAAAAGCAAAGGGTTTCTTTAGATTATGAACGCTATGGCGAATAGTACATTGAGAGAAATGGGAAGGTAATAGCAAAACGGAGACGGCCCTCTCAGTGATGTGTTATTGAAAATAAAGACAATTGACATGATATGATAATTACCTGAAGACAGAGAAGTGCGGCCGCCTGGTACTTGAGGGAGACTCCAAAGTTCAACGAGATTTCGCGGACTAGTCGCTGAAAGGGCTGACGTTTTATCAGCAGCTCTGTCGTTCGTTGATACATGCGGATTTCCTTAAGAGCTGCCGTACCTGAAGCGCCGCTATTATTTAAAAAGGAATTTGAGAGAATGAGACACCAACTTACCAGGGCGGTAACGATGGGGCTTCTTTTTTATGCTACCCTCTGCGATTGACTTTTTTTGAGTCTGTTTCATCAACGTCTTCTTGACATACAGCCGGTCATCTCGTGCTCGCACGTCCTTCGACCCCATCGACTTCCGAGCAGTCTGCTTCACGCGCGACATCGTCGATTGCTCTAATTTTCTATTGGTTTTAAGAGTGTTTTCGCAGTTTCAATACGTTAAGCTTTAAATCTGTACTAATCTAAGCGGCATTTACTTTCATCGCTCGCGAATAATACCACCGTCGCGCAAGGGGTGTCCCACGGCAAAGGTCTGTCTGGCGAAGGGCCAAGCACAATCTCGTCGCCAGCACAGTTAGTAAACATCCCTGACGCAAATTTCATGGCCATTCATAGACAAATCAAACCGTTAGCCGATATTACTGTATTTCATGAAAATTTGCATGATGCCTTACGTGAGTTAGAAGTGCGCGCGGTATTCAAACTGATCATACGATTTAAGAAATTTGCAGTGTCACCTTCCTGACAAGTGCCTAACACCAGTAGGCGGAAATGTATCATCACAGTGCAGAACATGGGCGCATTCTCCTTACCTTGCTTAGGTGCCCCTATGTTTTTGTATTGTGATGATACCGTATTTACGGAAATAGTGGTACATATTTTACAGCTCTATTTCGGAGTTTTTTTAACATGATGCTATTTCATTCATAGAAATACGATTTTCCACGTCCTGGTGATGATAAAATTTGTTGAGAAAGAGGTGGAAATAATAGTATTATGAGCGAATAAAGTTTTGACATTTTACCGAAAAGAGGGGATTGAAACAATAGTGGTACAGTACCACTATTTCCATAAATACGGTACATTTCCGCCTACTGCTGTTAGGCGCGTGTAACTTCCTGCATGAGTCAAATAAACGTCATATGATGAACTTCTTTATCAACAAATGCGTCCGTCATCAACAAATGGTAAATCAGTAGTCAAATAGTATGTCACATATTATGCGCGCAAAATTCAAATATCGTCAGCCGATATACGAGAGAACTTCAATGAACAAGTTGATTGGCCAATATCGGCAGGGGCTCCGAAGGAAATATGACGTTGCCACTTGCGTCGGTATACGAACGGTCTCTTGCAAAAATATCTACAGCAGGTGTAGCTTCTGCTTCTGAACGTTCCCGAGCCAAACGGCTGCCCGGTAACACTAGCTTCAGTGGCTTCAACTCGGCGAATCGAAGCTCACTGGCGAAGGAAAGAATAACGACGGAGAAGCAGAGTGCCATCAGCCATTCCGAAATAGTGCTGACGATTCGCGCACCGTATCCCTGAAATTTGCATAAGCGCGATGTAGTTTTTACTTTTCCAAAGCTTACTGAATCACTTGACGAAAAATGCAACTTTTCCGTGGTAGATATAATTTTTGATTTTTCATGCGACCCACGGCTAAATATGTGGCCAACATAATCCGTCGACATTGCTAAACGAGGGAAAATGAAGGCTTTATTAGAGACTAATTTGACTAACAAATGAAGAAGAAGATCGTCGCCAGCACAGTGACAGCCGCTCTTGTATACAGCATCACTGGGGACTGCATTTGAGGTTTCATACGGTAGCTGAAAATCGCTTGACCCCACAAGTAAGCGATTCCAAAAAAGAACATGAAAAATATTCCAATAAAATGCATCTGCTTGAAGTTAATCTCCTGTAAACGAATATTTATTATATCAAAAAGAAGAATTATATCAATGTCTGTACACCGGAATAATTGTTCTCCTTCGCGCATAACTCATGTTAACTTTGATCTCGACTTAACGATTGCTTTTGAGCTGAACGCTATTTCATCTTGAATTATCGAAAAACTGTATCAGAACTGTTGTGAAAGCGAATATTTGGCTGCGCCACTTTTACGATTATGAGTTGACTTTTTCCAATAACCCTATACTACTGTTATTGACTCGATTGCACCAACTAACCTGAAAATTTGCAGCGATGCTCATTCCAGCGGCTGACAAAAATCCAATCTGCATCAATGTAACGCTGACTGTGCGCCACCTTCCCACGCTTTTATGAATGCTTCCGTAGAAACCGACTATTTGTCGATGACGCCAATATATGCACAGACCCACTAGCAAACAAAACAAAACTAGTGTCAAGTGAAAAATGAGTTAGTATCGAAGAGTACCTAATAATGCAGACATATTGAGCAGTTGACCAAAGATGCAGCTTTCGGGCGCACGAGCGGCAATATCGCTAAATAAAGGAAATCATTCATTTGTTCGTGGTCGAGTAATATCAACTGCCTACCTGATATAGGGAAGAAAAGCGGAAACGTGATCGTTCAGTACAGCAATGGCATAACTGTAATTTAGCAAGTTATTCAAAGTTTAGTAATTCACGGCTTACGTGATGACGACGGTTGAGGTAATGAGTACAAAGGCGGCGACAGGAACGAGCCAGACGCGTGAGACCGCCATGCCGTCGATGTGTTCTCGAATTGATGTCCAGCCAGCGGTCGAGCCTGTAAGAATGTCTACACTATTAATCTTCTGGCTGTCGCTAGCGTCGGCAAGTAGATAGCGGACGCGACGTCACCACCAGCGCTTGACACAGCACTTATCGAAGCATGACCGTCGCTCCCTAACTCGCGAGCAACAACAGTCACCACGTCGTAATTGTAAACGGCAATAAAAGTTGACTGTGCTCTTGCAAAGCAACCCGGCTTCGCTTCGATATCTTTTCCATAACTAGACGCCATACTTAGTCAAAGAGCGATGAGCTTTCGCGATCACATCTGATCAACAACAACAACTCGAGCCGTGTTTGTATTGCCAAAATGAACCGTATTTTGGCAGTAGAAGCATGCCTCAGGGAAAGTACTATCGCTGATATGTCAAAATTCCATTCAAAGACTCTGTCAACATGCATAACATGCGAAAGGAAGGTAGAGGAGCTGGGATCGTGCATGTTTGCCAGGAAAGTTTTTCTTTTATTCCAGCGGTAACCACATGTGGCGAACAAATGACACCACTGTAATTTGCGGAGTCCCGCAAAGACTTGCTTGCATACCGTGTTTTTTGAATAGTCATCATTCGCTGTTGAGGTCCTTCAATGCCATTGCCGCAGAGAAAAGGTTAGGTTGAATTAACTCTTTCAAAACGCAAGAAACGAAATTTAAAGGTTGTCAAATACGGTTTCTGTATCACATTCTTTTTCCAGCGGCTGTTGATTAATTTCTTCTTTCATCGGCAAAGAGCAAAAATGGTTGAAGCCAAACCAGAAACATCGAAGGTAGTCGCCAAGAAAGACGCCAAGAAAGACACTTCGCCTGAAAATGACGAAAAAGATGTTAGCTCTTTTTTATTTTCATTTATTGCAATAAAACTTCAGTCTATGATGGCTAAGTAATAGTGGTAAGATGGTAACTGTGGGTGAGCCCTATTTTTATCCAGGCCGTAATTACGGTCCTTCGAACTCGATTCTTTAAGTGCAGTGAATTGTGTTCGTTCGAACTGTATTTCACCAACGAGCTCATATGATGTCTTCTCAGTTTATTTATGGAATTACTGTTTATAATGAAAGATGATGGCGAAAAATAAGAACACATAAATTGTGAAACAATTTTTGCGTGGGAGGCGTAAAAGATAAACTTTATACATTTGCAGCTTTGCGAAAAATTATAATTAGTTGCAGCATGATAAATTATTGAAATCAAAATTATACACTATCATAATTTGAAATGAGCAATATCTTCGGATAAATCTAATCACTAATGGCGCTGTAAAAAACGAAATAGGGAAAAAGACACGTGTTGCTGTATATCGTATTAATGAGCGCTGATATTTAGATTTTGTCAAAGAACCCGAACCTGTATTTGGCCGAGTTGCGTTTCTTCGTCAATCATGCTGAACTCGATCCGAAAGTTAAAGCCGAAAAATGGAAGGAATTGATGGAGGTATGGTTGAAAATGATTTTTGGCGATCTTTGAAAGCGCCAAGTTATTGTAATGGGAATTTTGAAACTCATGGAACAGAGAGACAGGGTTGGTTATTATTCGAGTAGAGGGGCTGACACGTTGGTCACATATTGTTCCACAATATTAATAGTTAGAATTTACATTATCTTTCATCGCAGTTCATAACTTTGACATTCAATTTAATTACACTCGCGTTCGAATGGAATGTCATAATAATGAAATTGGGCGCAAGGGTGACGGAATTGTCCGCATAAGTCAAGAATTATAATGCAAAACAGTGTAATATTAACGTTTATTAATCTTAAAGCCATATTATTTGTTGTTACCTAACCGTGGGAAGGGGGCGCCGCTAAAAGTGTGCTCGATTTTTCAAGTTAAAAACAATAGGGTAATCAATGTAACGAGAGAACGGAAAAGGCGCATAATACAGCAGAGGTGGAACTCGAGAAGGGAACGAGCGACCCCTCGAGAGGAGGCAGATCACGAATAATCGCTCTTAAGTACATTCTAATACTATTGATAATATTTGCGTTGCAGCTGATCAAGGAGAACGAGATGGGGCCTTTCTATGAAGTGATTTGCCAGGAATTGGACACTCAGGTCGATGCCAAGCTGTTGGCCGACTTGAAGGCGAAGAACGAGAAGCGAATTACCGAAATTGAGGCTGAAATTAAGGACGCTGAAGAAAATCTCGGTATATATTTTTAGCGACCGCTTCTCTTTTGTTAACTGCCAAATTTCCACCTTTGGACCACCTCGAATTGGCCTCCCTTTTCACACCGTTTTGCATTGTAATTCACAACTTCCCAATTTATTCTTTCATCTTGGCGTTCGAATTGAATACAGAGATAACGAAATAGGGTCAAGGGGAAGAAATGTAATTAAAGATGCAAAATGCGATGTAAAATACTGTAGGGGTAGAAATTATTCGGTGGTACGGACGACCACCGAAATTAAGTACCACCGAATATTTCTAACCCTACAGTATCACTGAGTCAGACTGGTCAATCACCGAAATTAAGTACCACCGAATTGATCGCACTGGGCCATTCACCGAAATTAAGTACCACCGAATATTTCTAACCCTACAGTAGCTAAATTTTAGGCGAGAGCGAGGTTCGCCAAGCATGGCTGCGTAAGAGCGAGTACTTGTGTCAAATCGGCGATAAAGACGCTGCCGTGACGGCATTCAGACAGACGTACGAGAAGACTGTCGGCATGGGTCATCGCATCGACCTCATCTTCAATCTCATCCGCCTCGGCCTCTTCTTCATGGACCACCAGCTCATCAACGCCAATCTGTCCAAGGCCAAGGAACTCATGGAACAGGTATACTTGCCTCTTTTCCGTCTGTGTGGAGAAATGGAGCATAATAGGTGATAAAAAAGGACATCGCTTTCCGTTGTGGGAATTTGTATTTTTCGCGAAGAATGAAAATCGTTTCGTTGTTGTTGTACACACAAAGATTGATAGAAAGAGCGCTATGGAGTTTGAATCAGGTCGACAGCTTCAACCTCAATAACGCTCTCTCTGTCGATTTTTACGCGTATAAAGCGGAGAAAATTCGATATTGTAATTGAAAAAGAGAGTAACTAATTTTATATCACGTTAAATGCGGTGCTCTAATTAATCCTCAAAGTACGACTTAAACTAAAGCATGCTATATGACACCGACCCAGTGTTTTCGCAACGAAACGCGAGCTCGTCATTTTCAAGCACGACGCGTGGCTCGATTTCTTCTTAATGATAAAAATTACAGACATTATAGAGAACAGAGATATGCTATTCGAGTAGTTAATATATATTATTGAATGCAGGGCGGCGATTGGGAACGCAAGAACCGTCTTCGGTCGTATGAAGGCCTGTACAAGATGGCTGTGCGCGACTTCAAAGGGGCGGCCGCGCTGTTCCTCGAGGCTGTGCCGACGTTCGGATCGTACGAACTCATCTCCTACGAGCAGCTCGTCTTTTACACAGTCGTCGCTTGCATGCTTGGTACATATGAACTTATTACAATGAAATTTATTTATACTGGCACTTGCGGGACCGGCCAAAATTACCTGTAAAAGCGAAATCGATGTAAACGAATTATTCTGTATATATCTATTGTACTGTAATAAGCACGCTCGTATAAGTGCACTCAGATGAGCACAGGAACCAAAAAATGTGGCTTCTGGGTGAATCCCGAAGTTTCGCCTTAATCCGTGTATTACTCTTAACTCTTACAGCACATATTAAAGCTGAAGGGAGGTGTGAAAATCGCGTTAAACGAATACAATCCCTCAAATTTCTAATCGATAAAATGTCTGTCGCGGGGTGTCGCTCGTGTCGCACCCTAATGACGTCATTGTCACATTGCGATCTCAGATTATGTTGAGTCGTTAGTTAGTTAGTTACGTCCCGGCGTAACCGTGCTTCGTCCCTATCTGTTTCCTTCCTATGGTTTCCGTGTTGGCTCAGTAGTTAAGGCCCCCATTGATATTCGAATACTACCACAAAGAAAGAGCGCCCCGCAACAATGTCGATACGAAGCATTTGCTTATTGCAGCATTGGACCGACCGGACCTGCGCTCCAAGGTCATACAGTGCAACGAGATTCAGGAGCAGCTGGTTGGCGGCGGACATAAGGGCGAGTTGGTCTTGCTGAAGCAGTACCTTGAGTCGCTCTACGAGTGCCACTACGACCAGTTCTTCCTGTCTTTGGCACGCGTCGAGAGCGAGCGACTCAAGTTCGACCGCTATCTTGAACCTCACTACAGCTTCTACGCCCGCGCCATGCGTCTCAAGGCTTATGACCAGTTTCTTACTCCTTACAAAACGGTAGGCGCACGAGGCAATGGACTGATATCATAATTATGTCTGAAGTTGTTAATGGGATAAGCAATAATTTAGCCCATTATGAAGCGTAACGTTAAGTATCGCTATGAAATAATTAACGTTAGGAAACTATCATGTTATGGGCTCAACCTTTGACCATCCGAACACCTGGAAGATTTTCGGGGGATGCTCTCTAGAGTTTTAAGTATCTTAGGATGTAACCTCTTATTTAAAAGGGTTTACAGTTCTTTTCCAGTTTACTGCGATGGAATCAATTTGCTAAGCGAAGCGAGGCCTTCGTTTTAAACTGACAAAAATTTCCCGTTGTCCTAGACCCCTCAATTTACATGTCAGTTTTAAGAAAAGCAGTCTTTTTTAACCCCAAAATAACTCGCGCCATTGATATAACGAATGATTACTTTATCTTCGAAACAGCTGAAAATTACGCGTTTTGTTATAATATTTTATTATACTGATTGGAAGTCCCCTTCAGGTGCGCTTGGAGATGATGGCGAAAGATTTTGGCGTGTCGCCGGCGTTCATCGACAAGGAGCTGCACAGCTTCATCGGCACCGGTGTCCTTCACTGCCGCATCGACGCTGTGCGCGGAGTTATCGAGATGAACCACCCCGATAGCAAGAACGACTTGTACAAGACTGTCATCCGGTCAGTTTTCATCTCTC
Source organism: Plectus sambesii (assembly GCA_002796945.1). NCBI lineage: Eukaryota > Metazoa > Nematoda > Chromadorea > Plectida > Plectidae > Plectus > Plectus sambesii. Next base: position 17,948 of record NIUQ01001869.1, read on the forward strand.
TGTGCTGTCTTACGAAAGGTTATTCAATTCCTTTTTACAGAGATGGCGACATTCTCCTGAATCGGATCCAGAAATTGGCGCGGGTGATCAACGAGTGACCGGTGTAGGCTGATTCCAGGCGTTCGTTTTTACTTGTTTTGTAAACGACTTCTCGTAATCGTATGTTGTTCTGATTTCCTCGTTTGTTCAAGTGTTTATGATATAAAGCGCTTGTTGATTCCGTTCGTCACACATTCGACTCAGACGTCGAGCTGAGGTCGTATTTATATTTTTAATTAACATATGCTATTTGATGTCTAAAGCTTGATATTGACTTTTTGATTCTATATTTTTTTAACAAACAAAGAGCGCAAGATTTTGAAAATTTCCTCATTACAGTAGAAGTAAGCTGTTACTTAAAAAGATAATATGCTTGACATGCCAAATAACACATGTTATTTTGAGGTATAAGTAGGATCTAACGGCATGAAGGCAGCACAAACGCTCATGAGAAGAATCGGCGCATTCGCAGCTTGTCCCCATTCGAGCTGCCGCCGTATAGTCAGATACAGTACAAATAATCTGTTTAATGTAGTTAAAACAGCGTAATTTGATTCAGCGTTCCATCATTACTGTAAATATCTTGGAAAATCTGCTGTACGGTCCTACTTCTGCAAACAGTAAATCAGTTCCCTACACGTCAGTATTATCGATCAATAAGCCATTTATTAGGAGAACATGATATTTTAAAACATAAATCACAGGCACTTCTAGGGCTCATATTGAATGTGAGTGGTAAACCTCGAAAATATGGCATCTTTATAGAGACATTCTGTAAATACCACAAGCAGTTTTGCAAACAAGAATGGTTGCTGATTATCAAATTATATCTTTATGAATAGCGTTCAGTTTAGAATGGCATAATTCAGCCTCTCGCTGTAATTGCTAATGCAGTATGAATTGAACGTAATATGACTATCGATTTGAAAAACTGCTCATGTTCAATTCAACTCAGGTTTAACACAGCATAGACAAATTTTCAGCTTGCATCTCTTTTTTCAGCAATCTACCAGCTTATTAAGATCATGTTTATTTTCTGTCTTCGTTGCACTGGTGCTTCATGCAAAATTCACCTCGCTGCCCAGGTCTGACGCAATTGAAACACAAGTTTTTCTCAGTTTCTCGCGTTCATGTTTCATGATCTTAATGATATTCATGATACAAACTTGGTAGATAATCAGCACAATTTAGAGCCAGCATTTTATATCAAGTCTTCAGTGACTGAAAAAATTTAACAAACCCTTTCCGCTTCTTCTGCAAATATCTAATATCCTTTTCTGCATCTGCGTACCCTTTGTCTGCTGCTTTTCTGTACCATTTCAGAGCTTCTTCATCAGACTGAGTCACACCTCGACCCTTTTCATACAAGAGTCCAAGGCCTCTTTGTCCTCCCGCATCCCCTTGGTCTGCTGCTTTTCTGTACCATTTCACAGCTTCTTCATCAGACTGAGGCACGCCTCGCCCATGAAAATACATAGATCCAAGGCCTCTTTGTCCCCATGCGTTCTCTTTTTCTGCTGATTTTCTGTACCATTTCGCAGCCTCTTCATCAGATTGAGGCACACCTTCCCCATTAAAGTACATATCTGCAAGGTTTCTTTGTCCTACAGCATTTTCTTGTTCTGCTGCTTTTTTGTACCATTTTGCAGCCTCTTCATAAGATTTAGGTACGCCTCGCCCATGAAAATACATATTTCCAAGATTATTTTGTCTTTCTGCATCCCCTCTTTCTGCTGCTTTCTTGTAAAACATCACAGCGTCTTCATCAGACTGAGGCACGGCTCGCTCCATTTCATGCGTGAATTCAACCTTGAATGGTGCACATGCATCGGATAGAGCGTTCTTAATGATAATTGTTGCGATATGCGCACGATCAAGAACGGATTCGGCATTAGGGCGTAGCTTGTAATCAATTACAAACAAAGAGTTCAGTAACTCTCTAATCGCACAACTTGCTGTAGATAATAAAATATCGCCAGAATACTTCAAGAGATTTTGCGAAGTATTTGATGAGCGCTCCACAAATTCCATGAAGGGTACCTCTTTATATGGTGGTTTACCGTTGATCATTTCGACTAGGGTGCAGGCTAGAGACCTGAAACAGACTCTTTTCAGGGAAAGGTTTCTTAAAATGATACAAAAACATACCAAACATCTGATTTTCTGCCATAGGCTTCAGGTGTTCTTATGGTTCTGATTACTTCTGGCGCGATGAAGCAGTACGTTCCCGCAATTGAGCTTGGGGCACTTAAGCGATCTGTACGTAAACTATTAGTCAGGGCTAAGTCAGTGGCTAATCCAAAGTCAGCCAACTTTACATTGTATTGTGCAGTAAGCAGCAAGTTTTCGCCTGAAAATAATATTAATGTGTCCTAAGGGTTTGCCTATGTGACAGTATTCTATTCATAATGGTTCCTCCTGATATTGTATTGCTTATCGCAAGATTTGGCTTAAAATATTGGAGTCAGTCTGCAGATAAAGGGAGCCAATGGATCTTTTTTAAAAAACTGTTCTAATTATAATCACGGGAAGTGCACTAACAGGAGAGATTTAATGGCTCGAGGAATATTCGTTAGGCCATGTTACAAGGGGCGACTCGCTTCCTTTCCCGCAGTTATAATAACTATTTTTACTGCTGTGTTGTGACGTAGAAAGAGGTTTCGTTCAGTGGTAATGTGTATATTTGAGTAAGGTTTGGGGTGTTTAGACCAACTCCGTTTATTGACCATCCGTGCAATAAAACAGTTGTTCGAACTGAAATTTTTAACGCAGACTTTTGTAAATGAGTGTAATATCGGTTCAAGACTCTTCACCGAGACTAGATTTATGTTCAACTTCATCCTACGTGTTGCTTTGTGTTTTTTGAAGAGATAGAAGAGCAGGAGATGCTTTCTAATGTTATTCTTTATGAACAGTGTGGTGTTCGTGAGTCAGCCGTCATAGGCTACAGTGTGGGAACATCTTATATGAATGCCCACATTATATGCACGCCGTATAAAAACAGCATTGAATGCAGATGAGCTGCCGGCTTGGGTTAGCTCTCTCTCGTACGACGGCTCAGTGTGTGTTACGCGTTGTTACCGTTACTGCCTTACGTTAGTTTGCATCGTTACGAATAAAGGTTAAACAGACTCCTGCACTACGATACAGGACAAACAGTTTTCACTTATTTTGTAAAAATATCAAATAAAATTCTATGCTTTTACATTCCTTACCCACTTCATCAAATGCTAAATCTAAACGAGTTGCACTTTTACCATTGTGTACAATTTGCATCACATAAAGGTTTTTAAAAGAGAAATATTTTACTTTTTATGTCGCGATGTACAATTGCTTTCGGTTCCTGGCTGTGCAAGTATACAAGACCTTCAGCTGCTTGTGTAAAATAATGCATTGCTACGATTTCCGATAAGTTCTTTTTGTGGTAGATTTCATCTTTCACTGATCCTCTCATTTGTTCCATGAAAATGATTATTTTGCCTTCATCCAAGTAAAATCCAAAGACTTTAATAATTCTTTCATGGCTCAGTTGATGAAGTATTTTAATTTCACCAAGGGCAGAAATTAAATGCTAAAAATATTTATCAAATTCGGGAGGGTACTCGGGAAAAATTCGGCGCTTACTTTTTTCATTTGCTCTTCATCGTCTGGAGAATTATTAAAAAGGTTAATTTTTGGCCTTTTACCGGCATAAAGACTACCATCTTTGAATTTGAAGAGGAAAACATGTCCAAAGGCTCCTTCACCAATTTTTTCTTTTTTTTGGGGAACTTCTTTCATTCGTATATCATTAAATTGTTCAAGCTCTTCTTTTATGATGAGCGACTCAAGGTTTACTTTTTTATTTGCAGACATTATGAACTTAGTAAAATAGTACTAATTTATCATGCAAAAATGGACTGAGACAGCAGAAGTGCGCAATTGCGTTGACACTTAGCTCACGACAACGTAACACGAGTGAAAATACAAGGTTAGCATTTCACTACTCTGTCAATAACGCTTGTGTTGTCTATTCCTTCATAACAATGTCTTCCTTATCAAGCTGTGCCCAACTCGAGACGTGACATTTTTGCCTCGCCCACAACGCTGAGCAAACAATACAGGGTGATCAAAGTATTTCTCCCAGATTATAAACGAGTGCTGTTCAGCTCAGAGTGGTTCAATTATCCTGAGCAAGGGCTCATTCGAAAGCTCTACTTTGGGAGGTTTTGGTGCCATTTAAAGCAATTGTTTTTTGGGGTACTCATAAGACACGTCCCCTTGGAAAAAAGTTTCCGAAAAACCGCTTTTTCTGGCCTCCACAGGGAGAGGAATGCAAGTTTTTTATACACTGAGAGGCCATACAAAAAGGTTGTCAGAAGGGGACAGCCTGGGGGTGCCATTTTTCAAAAAAAGTTTCAGTTTGCAAAAAATTTGTTTTGTTCTGGGATAGAGAAAACGTCGAATTGTGTTGCAAATAAAAAAACCAAAAAAAAGTTTTCGAAAAAGTGGATACCTCCTAGGCTGCCCCCTACTGACAACCTTTTTGTTTTGTCTTTCATTGTGCCAAAGACTTACATTTTTCTCCATGTGTAGATCAAGAAAAGCAGTTTCCGGGAACTTTTTTTCCAAGGGGATGTGTCATACAAGTACCCCTAAAAACATTTGTTTTAAATGGTACCAAGAAACTCTGAAAGTAGAGCTTTCAAATTAGCCCATGCTCAGGATAGTTGGACCATCCTGCGCAGAATATCATCCATTAATAATCGGTTACAAAAAGTCTTAACGCCCTATATATTCAGGAGTATAAACGCATATGCATTCTGCATATTTCACATATGTAAGTGACTAGTTACATATGATAATATTGAATATTTTCATACCAGTTGTAAATATCGTAAAGCTATCTTTTCTTAATACTCAGTTAAGCAAATCATGAATGCCCCATCATGAGTTGGGTACGGTCTGCGACGACTTTAACGCAACATACAGCTGTTTTTTCATAGACTTTAGAGATAAACAAAGGTGGCTACATCCAGCAAACAAAACATTATTGTATGATATTTCAACAAACTATAAGCTATAGAAAGCAAAAAATGACATGCATCCGTAATGTGCAGCCTACGACCATCATTTTAAATTGATGACACATGAAACGAAACAAGTTATAACCCCATCCTTTATAGCAGAGCAGTAACTCTACAACACGTATGCAATGAGGAACGTGGATGCTGATTTATAAGACAAGTTCTGCTGTAAGGACTCACTTCTGCGAAAAAGAAACCTGTTCCCTATGTGTATGCGTTATCGGTCATAAAGTCATTTATCAGAAGACCTTAATATTTCTTAATATGGATCAGCGGCAATCCCAAAGCACGAAATTACCGAAAGCATGAATTCCAGAAAATATGGCACTTGTGTAGCTACATCATTCAGTAAAAATAAAAGGTACTTTTGAAGATAAGAATGATTGCAGATAATCAAATTATTGTAAATCCTTTAATAGCCGCCCACCCTCCAATAAAGACCCCATCTAATAGTTGTCTCTCTCAAGGCCTAATTGAAAAAACAAACGCCCAGAGCTTTTATTAGAGGATTTCAGATATTTTTATACGTAGCATTCAATATAAAACCGCGTAATTAGATCAATTACTGTAATCGCTAATATGATATAAGCGTAATGTTACTATCATTTTAAACTAAACGGTTCATGTTCGATTCAACTCATATTCAACGTAACACAGAAATTTCATCTTATCTCTTTCTTGAGCCTTCGTTCGCTCATTTGAAAACCATTATCACTTTCATTCATTGTCTTTGTCGCGCAGCAGCTTCCTGCGGTGCTCACTTCGCTGTTAAGACATGATGCAACATAAAAGCTCATTTTTTCAGTTTCTGGCATTCACGACTCAAAATCTCACTGATATTAGGGAGACAATCTATATATATTCAACACAGTTCCGACCAAACAGTTTCTGTTAATTACTAAATGGCCAAAATGATTTTAAAAATCCTTGCCCCCTCTTCTGCAAATCTCTAAGGCTCTTTTCCGCTTCTGCATTCCTTTGTTCTACTGCTTTACTGTACCATTTCATAGCCTCTTCATCGGATTGAGGTACGCCTCTCCCCTTCTCATACATGAATCCAAGGTTTCTTTGTCCTTCTGCATGTCCTTGTTCTGCTGCTTTTCTGTACCATTTCACAGCCTCTTCATCAGATTGAGGCACGCCTCGTCCATTCTGGTACATAAATCCAATGTGAAACTGCCCTCCTGCATACCCTTGTTCTGCTGCTTTTCTGTACCATTTAACAGCTTCCTCATCAGACTGAGGCACACCTCTCCCATAATAATACATGCGTCCAAGGTTATTTTGTCCTTTTGCATGACCTTGTTCTGCTGCTTTTCTGTACCATTTCACAGCCTCTTCATCAGATTGAGGCAACCCTCGCCCCTTTTCATACATGGTTCCAAGGTCATTTTGTCCTATTGCATATCCTTGTTCTGCAGCTTTTCTGTACCATCTCACAGCCTCTTCATCAGACTGAGGCACGCCTTTCCCATTCTGATACATGAATCCGATTTTGCGTAGTTTATTTGCAGCAGTAACCGCTTTTTTAATGGTAGTTGCTGCGTTATGCGCAAGATTGAGAGTGGATTCGGCATTTGGGCGGAGCTGGTAATCAGTTATAAGCAAAGAGTTTAGTAGCGCTCGAATCCCATAACTTGCTGCAGGTGTTAGTAAATCACCAGAAAACCTCAAGGGATTTAGCGAAGTATTTGATGAGCGCTCCACAAAGTCGATGAAGGCCACTTCTTTATAAGGTGGTTGACCATTGATCATTTCAACTAGGGTGCAAGCTAGCGACCTAAAACAGATTTTATTGGATAGGTTTCATAAACTGAAAGAGAAGCATACCAAACGTCTGATTTTCTGCCATATGCTTCAGGTTTTCTTATGGTTCTGATTACTTCTGGCGCAAGGAAGCAATATGTTCCCGCAATTGAGCGTGGTGCATTTAAGTGATCAGTTCGTAAACTACTGGTCAGGGCTAAGTCAGTGGCCAATCCGAAGTCAGCCAACTTTACATTGTATTGTGCAGTAAGGAGCAAGTTTTCGCCTGAAAACAATGTCAGTATACGTGTATAGGGTTTGATTCTGTGGCAGTATTCCATAGATTATTGGCCCATAACATTCTCGGCTTGCTATCGAAAAATTTGGCTTGGACTGTTGGATGAGCCTGTAGATAAAGAGCGAATAGACCTGTTTTAAAATACTGTTATAGTTACAATCATGAGAAGAGCAGGAAAAGGTCAGATTTAATGTTCGTTATACTCATGCCAAAACGGACAAATCACTTTTCTTACTCGTAGTTATAATCACAACTGACTTTACAGCAGTGTTGTGAAATAGACCCATATTATCATTCAGGGGAGGGGAATTTATCTATTTGGGTTAAGTTTGGGATGTTCAGACCGACCCAAACAAAAGTAAGTACTCAGTGGATTGACCAATCGAGCGATGAAGCGGTTTTTAAAGCAAAAAACTTAAAAACAGGCTTTTGCAATTGCTAAAATATTAGGTTTTTCAAAAGTTTCGTTCGTATTTTGCATGTTTAACTTTGAAGAGCCTTATTTTTGTATTGCGCGCATGTTTCTAAGCGTTCTTAAGCTCAAATTAAAGAGCAGAAATTTCTCTATCGACTAGTATATAAATTTTTTAAATTTGGCCTCGAATTCGTTGCTATTAGACCTTTGAAAACGATTATTTCTTTTTTCAACGATATTTTTACCTGTGTGCAGTTTTTATGTCTGTTTTTGCGTGCGCGAAGCGCACGCTATTTAGTACTATGGCCCGAGCAAATGTGAATGTATGAAGTAAGACGCGGCATGTTTCGCATAGAAGCAGACGTCTGTAGGCGCTAGAAATGATCGACCCAGGAGTAATGTGGGTCGGTGATTCGAATGGAAGCATTAGTTTTTTACGTACGTCGCTCAATCATAGGGAAAAATCGTGTCGAAAATCGCAGTTTTGACGATTTCGTTTGGCGTTTTTTTCTTTTCGAGAGTTGAACGAGCTAAGTAGCATAGAACGTTAGTTTTGATCGCGTAGCACACTTGGGCGTCAAGTTTTGCTCGATTGATCTACTTATTGGCGACTGTGACATCAAAATAGCTGTACCCACCCAACGGCCCTCTTTAGGGCCACGACCCCGCAGTGTACCACAGGGACTGGAAGCTACCCCTGCCCCAAGCTGCTACGAATAAAAAAGACCATAGAAATCGTCACAATCAATTTTCGCACATTGAAGAGCCCGATACAGCAGCATCTCCTCGCTAAGTTGCTCAGTGACCTTGACACTTATTGCCTTCCTCCAAGAATGTCAACTAAGGGGCC
>NIUQ01001870.1:0-26423 GCA_002796945.1 Plectus sambesii
ACCAAAAAGTTAAAAAAGCTGAAAAATGCAAAAAACGCGATATTTTGTTTTTTGCATAACTTTTCGGCTTTTGCACCATTTGCAAAACTGCGCACGTTTTCAGATTGCTCTCGTCACTCTCCATCGAATGGTGTATAGAAACATTGATTTTAGTCACGTTCTGCCACATTTCCTCATACCCATTTTTTTGGTAAATTCGGCATCCATCACCTTCGGGCTCAATTTGCGACCTGTTGCCCCGCGAAAAAGTCAATTTTTTATGACGCCATTGGATAGCCCAGAGGTAGGGCTTCAACCCCAAGGGGTGCTCTACTTCGGCATCCAAACAAGCTCTGACCGAAAAAATCGAAAAACCAAAAAAGTTTTAATATTCGAATTTTCTCTCTTACATAACTTTTCAGATTCTGTACCAATTTTCAATTTGAAATGAAATTCAGATTTGTCTCATCATTTCCAATCGATTGATATATAAAAATAATGATTTCGACAAGTTCTGCGTTTTCAGCAATCAAATTTGAATTTCCCGCCGTATCTCGAAGCGAAAACTTTTGTGAAAAAATCCGACATCATTTTCGGAAGTTTTACCCTAAAGTACCCTAGCATACCAAATTTCAACGAAATCCGAACACTTTTTACCAACTGTGCCAAGAGTTTCTCGGTGCTTAGAAAAAGCGGGTCTTAATACGCCTTATAACATTACAAATATAAATATATTAAACTGTACCTTCGACTAAAATTTTCTCGCCAGGTAATATCCAGGTCTTGTCAACTTTGGGACGCATTTTAATCGCCTCTTTTGGACCAGCAGTCACACCGACCGCCTGTAAACGATTGTTCAACTTCATAACAGAGCCAGTTTACACAGTCTCAAAGGAACGAATAATTGCACAGATAGGACAGGCTTAGAGTATGAATCATCAACATACACTGGAAAGTGTTCTGTTGTTGTCAGAAATGCGATGGGGTGACAATGGGTTAATGTTCCTCTGACAACTATAAGAATTAGATACGGCGACTAGACAAAATTAAGTGGAAAAAATAGTCTTTAGAACATCAAATTTCAATTGAGAGTAACTGGTCGAAAAGATGAAGAGTATATTAGCTGAACGTCTGCGATATTTGAAATTGTTTGACGTTCTGAAAAGTGTAGCATTGTTTGGTTTTTTAACCTAATCTGGCAATTTCTGTCCGAAAAACAGTACGCCAATATGCTTTACAGTCAAGTCAAGGACATAAATACATCAAACGGAAGCGATTAGTTTGTAAAGTATAAAGTTTAGAGCTGGAAGCGGCCGAAACTGACCCTTGAAGATATTCGAACAGCAGAAGATAAAGCTATACCTCCACATTACGACGTTATAATAAGGCTAAGCAAGAAAATTCCGCCAAGATGTCATTCTTCATAATTAATGGATTGATAAAATTCTCGATTTTTTACTCTACCTTTGGTTAGCACAGATCCAGGATTAGCTGTGCACTGCTTTACCAAGTTTTACATTATTAAAATAACACTTTTATCAATTTTTATCTACATAAGGTATTCAAGAGCATTGAAGATACTTCGTGCTACACTATTATTCTCTTCAATGCAATATAACAAGAGCATACCTTGAGAACGTCATTACGAAACGATTCATCGCCCGACGAATCATCTGGCGAACGAGACGTCATTGCTATTTTCAGAGTTCGATATTGTATGTTTCTTTAAGCTTCTAAACTTTCGCTAATTATCAAGTTTCTGCTTTGATTAGTTGAGAAGCACGATTCATGCCGACCTGACTAATTACAGTATACACAAGGCATTCAGTGTGTGCGTTATTCATACCCTACCTTGAATCAATTTCGCTACGAGACTTCTCGATTATGAATAAAAAGAATTATTTATCACACTTCAGCAACATTCTAGCCTTGAAGTTGGAATAAAGTCCATCTCACCTTCACATCAATAATGCAGTGCTTTTGAGCCTCATATAAACAAAAAGAAAATCAGTCTTGTATTGAGGGAATTTCTGCTCAGCAAGCCCACCGCTACTCCCGGAATGCCATTTGTGGCTCTCGGTAGAAGTAGTCGTTTAAGGAATAAATATTAAAATGTGTGTCCCACTTTGAACGTTTCATGTTAACAGCTATCAAAATTAGTCCCAATATTCCTTGTTATTTTCATATTTCTAGCCAAGTACTGTTGATTGCGGGCGGTGAGCCAGACACATTCGCTCATTACCGGGTTTTCTCCAAATTAGCCCCCCTCCCTTTATTCTGTTCTCGAAAAGCTATAAATATGTTGCAGAGATACATTTGAAGATGAAGCATGTTTCCTTTGAAATTGGCATATGAAGCTTCCATGCATGATAGTTTTTGCGCTGAAACAGTCGTCAGAAACTCTTTTCTAGCTTCTCGAAAACAGAGCACAAGGGGGGCCTAATTTCGAGAAAACCTGATAAATGGCCTGTACGAATATTGTTGGCAAGAGTCCCACTTGATCTCAACTTTAAAGCGTGCATGTTTGCCCACAGCCCGCACTACAGCTGCCAAAATGTTGTGTATCAACATGTCTTATCAGTGCCGCTGACCGCTCTACGTATCCAGGCGCAAATTATTGATGCATATATTGCTCAGATGATAAGAGTTAAAACGATGCGTTAAACGTTCTTTTCTGTACATGCATTATTACAATACACCTGCTGTTTTATCGCGAGCGCTGTTCGTGCAGGATACTTCACGTATTTAATGACTAATTAGTCATAGCCTATCCTTATTTGACTTCTGACTAGACCACCAATTGCTCATTGCTTCACAAAAAGGCCGCACTACTTAATCAGTTCCTCCAATACTTTTGAGGGTAGTCGAGTCTTTCAGTCTCAACAACTTAATTTGCTGCAGGACATCGGACCCAACCGTCGACTTTCTGCGTGCCAGAGACCGACTGTCAGTTCTCTTTTCGTATAGATCTGTCAACCATTCTCACCAATTGCGCCGATTAGTGACATTGGCGCGATCAACTTGAACCGTAAAGAAGTCAGAAACCTATATCTGGAAGAACGAATGCGTGCACGAGCGTGCTCTGAAGAAAGACGTTGAACTGTTGAGCATTCAGACGCTTCTTTGTTTCCATAAAACTATTTTATGCACGCGCGAATAGGCCGACGGCTGAATGCGCAAATAGTTGCTCTGTTCCTATTTTGTCCCATAACAGGCTTTCCATTTTTATCCTATTAACGGCCTTGAGATAGCGGTCAGAAGGTTATGAACTTCGGCTGGGAAATTGCATGTCGTTGAAAGTGGGAAGTGATGCCACCCCCCGCACAGGTCAAATAATGATCTAGGCCAATTTTTCGTCAGATTTTTAGAGGTCATTTTTGGAAGAATGGGTCGCCAAATACATGTACGCACTCTTCACACTTACGCTTGAAAAAATTCTGCTATCACCACAATTAAGGACATCAAAATAGCATACTCATCGATCTACACTACCTGCATCTTATAGTGGTCGTACTGTATCATACACGAAATTAAATTATAACTTACACTACAATTAAAATCACCAACAGTAAAGATAATGCAAGGGACTGTTGGAAATGCAGAGTTCATGTTATTTGTCGTTCAGTTGTGAAAATCACGTGAGGTTAAATTTACATTTCCCATCCAAGGCCGCATTTCACCTGTGCCCAACAAAATTTGATGGATTACACGTTTGATTCACATGTGAATTTTACGAGCAGCTGTGTCTCGTCACTGCCTTCGGGTGTTGATCGCACTCTTAAGGCGTTCTAAAAATAGATCGAAGGAAAACAAATGGCGGTGCACTCGGCGGCCGCGTATATGTGCCAACCGGCGGTGTAAACAGCTATTACGCGTGCATATGAATCAGTTACACCTTTCGACTGAGCTTCGTAGGCTACGCTTTGCTGGAGTTAACTGTACTTCAGTATAGCAATGGTCAGAGTTGAGGAAAGAGGATAGATAGCAGCCCCCTTTAGAAAGAGGAATGTACTTGGCACTGCCCATTACATTATTGACTGTATATTTCATAAATATAACACAGATGAAACTGTTGCAATTGCGATTGCGACCAACGCGCTCAATAAATTAGGCAGGGGAGGTATGATCAGAACGTAAATCACCCGCCTACCCAAGCATACGGCTATTGTAATCGCAATAACAGCAGTTGTAAAAATTTTATATAACAAGCTAGACGCTGATTTGTACATCCCCATTGCAGCTAGTCTGTGCGCACTCGCTGTAACGCAGATGGGCTTTAGGTGTCGCCAAGCCGCCTCAGGGAGCTTGAAAAATAGCATTAGACTATTCAAATTTATTTTGATCAAAATTGGAATTCGCCCGTCTAACTTTCTCGCTGTCCACTATTCATCAATTGCTCCCGTTTTGCCAAATTCGGATCTCTTTTTTGAGCTTGTTGTTAACGACAGACCGCTGCGCCCTTCGCCGCGAATGTTTGCCAAAGTTATGGTAGTTCGATAGGGCTTCGATTGCTAAAGGATGCTTTACTTTGCTTTCACTACTCATCCCTTTTATTTCTTCAAACTCAAATTATTTCATTAGTCAACTGAGCAGAAGAATTTTTCCTGCGTAAACTTAGAAAAATAGTCTTTTCAAGTATTCTTGTTTCAACTTTTCTTTCAACTACAGATCACACATCAATACACTATTTTGTTATTGTTTTGTACCAAGGAAGCGCTCATTAAATCCCATCAACAACAAATGGGTCATGAGTCGTCTAAAAGCGATGCACTGCCGCTGCCTGTCGATGACAGGTTCTAGATTTTTAAACTGTCGCGTAGTCTGTCGACGACAGTATGAGACTGTTTTTGTTTTTTGATCCTATAGTCATGGTAAATGCGCCACGCCATTGTCGGTATCGTCACTATGTTAGAAGGATTCCCAAAACTACTCCATCAATCGCTGCCCGTTTGGCCTCCTTGATTTAATAGTTCTCTCCACAAAACTGACGGTTGATTCCAAAGATCACGATTGCTTAGGATTGTTCTACATATTTACGTCAATGACATGAAATTGCATAAAATGCGTGCAATATTACGCAAAAGTGTTGGCTCTGTCTCTATCATTTATGTTCCGCGTTTAGTTCTCTTTTTATAATCAAAATTCTTATAATAGTGAAAGTCAAGCCTACATACAGCGATAGGTCGATAGGAACATTGTTTAGTCGCATATATTACCGTAAAACTAGGATTATTGAAATGTATAAATTCGGAGGCTTACCTAATATAATTTGAGGGTGCTCTTAATTCGCTTAACTAGATAAAATACTAGAGATTAGACTGTAAATGAGACTGCAACTAGGCAAGGCAGAAAATCAACGTCCATTTCACGCTAGCTCTAAATAGTCGGCACTAGGATTTAATTGCAAAACGCTCCATCAATTAATAGCAATATCCCCAATGATAGATGATTAAGAATAACGATCGTTTTAGGCCAAATAATAATAGCATAATGTGTTGCTAAAAATTTGCATAAACCCTGTTTACTGTTTATGAATAGCCTCTTTGATCCCGCCGTCGTGTGTCAGGGACAGATACGCGCTGTTTTTAGTTGGGAGCGCCGAGAATGCGCCAGACGATAACTTAACTTGTTTACTTCTGCGCGCGGACGGCTCATTTCTTGAACGGTGATCGTTTAACTCGCCTACATAAAGATGTTACAGCTCAACATCGCCTCCATTCAACGTCAACATTGTCGCTCAGTCTTAACGTATTTGGAGTTATCCACGCTATCCACTTCAAAGGAACTTTGATGAGCGCTTTGAAATAAAAAAGGTATGACATTCGTTTGCACGCGTTGGTATTAGTGTATTGAAATGTATGTTCTGAGAACGGTTGGCTTCTCCAAGTCGAACTTGGCCTAATTCTTGTCGGTTCACTCAAAGAATGCCAAGGTCCAAAACATCCCCGAACGACCTGAAAATGCCTGCCCGATCTCAGAAACGTTAAGGATAATTGAACGTGCCGGATTTTTCGGGCCAGTCTTATACTGCATTCTTTTTTTGATGACGCTCTTAACCAATATACTTCATCACAACGTTCAGAACGAATCTAGCACAGCCATGCGATGTAAAACCGCCCAATTGAGTATGGCTTAACATACCATTTTTACTTTAGTAAAAACATTTTCCAATTTTTAGAAGAATTTTTGAGGCTAAACCAATGTGGAAAATGTCCCTTTGGATTTGTTAAACGTCCTCTTATAAACTGAAACGTATCGCTATTAACATGGAAGTGGTACATTTGCTGTGTAACGCAAACCGTTTGAAAGCAAGCGCAAATATACACATATTCTAACATTCTATTATCCTCTAGAAGATGACTAAACGGAGAGCTGCGCTTTTTGCCATCGTTGTTACCGTCATTGCCTGCAACGTCGCAATTGCTATAACATTGCGAATACTACTGGAAAAGACCGATGAATATGGCCACCACATAATTAAAGACGGACGCTCAAGAGAATTGGTAGCAGGATTTCTTGGTGTCTTCGTGATGACCTTCTGCTTTTGTTGTTGCGGTTGTTTCTGCTGCGGAGGCCGCGTCTGCGGCATAAAGGTTTGCTTTCTTTCCACATTTCTATTGGAAGACTATTTTTTTACATTGAATTTCCAACGTCCTTCGTTCTCACATGGCGGCATTGCTTTTTCTCCCTCAAAATAACGTCACCACTGCTCTCATCCCTAATCAATCTACAATTGTCTCATTATAGGACAGTCATGAACTTCTCTATGTGAAAAACTGGCGACGAAAAAAGATCGACAAGGTGATTATTGTGTCGCCCGAAAAACAAGCTAGATGGGCAACACCCCGTCCTTCGATCATTGAGAGCGAACAAAACGTTACCGGATATTATCCAATTAGAGATTTTGAGTCGAGGGCTGCGCCAACTATTTCTCCGGATATAATCGAAGAAAACTTGTTGAAAAAACTGCACAAGGAAATTGTCGTCACTGGTGTTTAGTCTCGACAATAATCGCTACTTTTGTGGAGTTGAACAGTTTCAATTGCATTTATTTGCACTTGTATATAAAGCCAAGCTGATGAGTGAATATGCCCAATTGGTAGTAAGCTTGCGTTAGAAGGGAAAATAACTCTCGATTCGACGTGATTTTTGAAAAGTGAGCAAAAACGTCTCCAGCTTTGATCTGTTCAACTTCTAATTATAACATGTTGATGTATATTTACTCAGTTTTCATCAAGTATAATCAGCGTCACAGCCCATTGATCGATAGTATAGCGCGCCATTTATTTAACAAAAAATCGATAGCAGTAGTCTGATGATGCGCTGCAAACGCGGCAAGTATAAATACCGCACTTTAAATGATTATTATGAGGTAGCTCACATTTATTTCGTATCAGCGACATTTTTTAACAAAGAATTATGAGAACAAGAGAACAATGAGTGAGAGTATTGCATTTCTCTCCTTTTTATCGCCAGTAGGCTGTGACGCAGTTTGTATGTTGTGTTTGAAAATAGCCGCGCGCATGGGACTGATGAATAAGGAGTGATTTGCTGGAGACAACACTAAGAATGTGGAGTCAATTATTTTGTGCTTTATTTACTGTGCGGTTGTGTTTGCAGGTCAATTTACATGTTACATTGTATATTTGAAGTATTCAGTGATGTTGTCACTATTTGTGTGTTTTCTTATTTAATGCAACACATAAATTGCAATTTTTAAACATTGTCGAACAGAGACGGTGGACGTGGATGTCGTGTGTTGAACCAAAATGAACGATAGATTATTGTTTGATGGCGTTCTTCAATCATCGATTGGTAGAGTGCTCAAAAAACCCGTAAGGTCTGCACAGAGTAGAAAGAAGTGCGTACTTTTCCAATGAAATTGCAGCGCAATACGCCCACAATTTATGTCCGTCACTAGTCTTCCAGCGGTCTGTTTCATAGAGATGTTGTAATTATTGTGATCGCAAGAGCAGAAAAAGCGATGGTTGGTCAGTTGTGACGTGCGCGAAGAAATTTTCCCTGCCCTCTTCAAACGTGACAAATCGCGGCACTCCCTACAATTGTATTTATAGCAGTTGTAATTAAGTATTTATGAATCAGGTTCCCAGATCAGTTTGCATTCGCAGACAGGCAAAGTCAGCGCCCCAACCTGTGACCCATTAACCAGCGCGCCCGGAGATCAAAAAGCAAATCGATGACGTCGTCCCGGGGAAAATTTTAAAACTACTTTAAACAATCCACGTCAGCAATCTTATTGCAATATTGCGATATTTTTCGTACGTGCGCATTACTCAACAGGAGTGCAATAAAAAATTATACAATAGAATTCAATTACCACGATGTTTCATTCGATCAACGGCAGTGATGCAGACTTTATCCTCAGCGCAATCCATCCGTATGTACCACACGGGCCAATTTCATGAAATTACTGCGGTTGTAAAGCGGTGATTGATCGTTTCCCGGTTATTTCTAATGATTTCCCATTCTATGATGAATCCCTTCGTTTGCTATTCTGCTGATGCAGCAGTTTTAAGGTACTCGCTCCTGTCTCTAGGCATGTCAGTTGATTACGCACAAAAAGCACTACGGATATAGCCACAAGAATTAACCCGATTCGAGAGCGTTACAAGAAAAGGCGGCGATATTTACGCTGGTAGTGCTTAGGTAGATTGTTTATCAGTAAAAATATACCCATTTGGATACCCGTAACGATATTCGCAAGTGGCTCGAAGCCGAACGGTGTAAGAACCGCTTGAATACACCCAACGCCCGCGTCCGGATCAAGTGCTGACGAGCTCTGTGGAGTTCTTCAAGGATCCCTCCGATCATCACCGCTCAAAGTAGGGCGCCGGTAACAACTTTGCAATCGGCCGAAATTGCATTTTCCGAGCCGACGCTTCTTTAAATTTAAGGAGTGGGCCGCGCGGATGTTGTTAATAGTCTGACAGGAGGAGAGAAGCTGGTGGGATGGGCGCAGAGGAGAGTAGACGCGGACGTCGCTCAATAATACGTACATCCGCGTGCCTGGCTTATATCGATTCTGCCAGTGCGGATTTTCTTCTTCGCTTGGATACACCGTAGTTCCACAATCCTATCGAAGTCTGTCGGGTGTCCATCGGCCGACACGGCTGAGCCAAGCGCTCATTCGCAATCGTCATTTTGAGAAAGTCAGTTTGTTTAATACTACTGGGGAACATCGCTCGTCCGCCTGCTCGCTGATCGCGTAAATTCTCCTCTTAGCTCCTATTTTAGAAGAATATTGAGAATTGAGGAATTGAGTGTCAGCTCTGTGTAGGTCCCCCTTAATTGCATGCAAAATCGGTACTTTGCTTAAATTCAGAGTCCCTTTCTCAATTTTCAGCAAGCACCCGTTTTATGAAATAGGCCGCTGGCTTTAGGCTGCCTGAGCCCGATCGAATCCTGAGGTCAGGAGAGGGAGTTACGCGGTTGGCATGCATGCACGTGGGTAACATTCTTTGTATAGGGCTTTTTTTATATCAGCGATTGGTAGTCTGTCAGCAGCTCATCTGTAATAAAGCATTAATGATGTGTCACACGTTACAGTATAGTATCATTTTAAAATTGCGTAAATAAAAAGATATCATTAATTATTGACTCTATGTCTTTTTTTACTGAAGGATCGATCACTTGACAATGATACCATTTATTATTCTAATAAAAAGTTTAAGAAAATAACGAAAATTATGTTATTATAATAGTAACTGATAGTAGTACGATAAGATAAAATATCGTTAACAATTAGTGATTTAATTTATTCTTGACTGGTCGGCACAGAGGAGGCAGAGCAGACGTTTTCCGGTCATTTAAGGAGTAAAATATCAATGGAGTTCTTAAGCAAAATAGCCGAAGCGAAGTGCCATAATTTTTTTAAAGATTTTCCTCAGTTGTTACATTGAATAAATTTCTTATCATGACCTTCGGCGCTTGCAGTTTGTATATCGCAATCACTTTAGGAAAATAACCAAAAGAACTTTACTATCAGTCTCGTTTAATTAGATCAAGGGATTTTTAATTTGACTTTTCCGTCCCAGCGCCTTTAATGCGAAACTGCTGCGATAAAAGTTAATTAGGCGCCTGCCAGCAGGCGAAATAGCAGGAAACTCTGTGATTGGTCAGTTGTGATGAGTGTGGGACGAATTCGTTACGCGCCCACGTCGGAACTGACCATCACCAGGCTACCGGAGATAGTAACTGTATTAACTGCAATAAAAACAGTTCCATGAAATTGGGGCTGTATTCAGTAGCGTGTTAGAGTGCACTCGGTTTGCACTTAGATCGCCCTGGGAATACCCGTAGGGCCCCCTCTCGGGCACACTTACAGTTTTTGACGTTTTTCAGCAGCCGCCCTGGGGCGATTTGTATGGATCGTTACCACTTGTGCGCTTTAGCCGACCTACGTGTGCGGGGCGAAACTTTGAGATGCGCAACTTCCTAAAAGAAACTACAACTCTGAGCATAATAAGAAGATATCCCAAATTTAGCAGAAATGCAGCGCGACGATAAGAGTAGAAAGGACGAAAAAATTAAGCCAATTTAAAAATGACACAGTCCGATATTTTACAATATTGCCCGCAATGAAACCGAAATATTGTGACCTCAAAAGACCGTCCCAGGGCACGCTACCGAGAATAAAACTCGAAAGCGCAGTCCGAAGGCAGTTGCTTGGGAGAGTTAATAAGTATTTTCGTCGCTAAATAACACACTGTAGCGCAGGGAGAGTGCACTCCGGCGTGCCACTGAAATACGTACAAGCTGACTATCAAATCCTTTATCTTCAGCGACTTGCCGTATTTACCAGCAACACTCGCCTCCGCCTTTACATATCGCCATGCCGAACGTCAAAGCTCCCACGCCGAACGTTTATCTTATCGTCTTCGTCCTTGTGTGCAACTTTCTCATATTCGCTGTTCTACGATACCTACTCGATCAAGAAGACAGCAATGGTCAACCGTTGTTAATGGGCAGAGTCAGGGACCTAGTCTCAGGGTTTGTAAGTTTCGCATTTATATATCTATGCTGCTCTCCGATCAGTTTTAGTTTATCCCATTACTGTATAAATTTAGTTATGAAAATGGCTGAATGGATCAAATTATTGATTAATTTTATACAAAAATAAAGGCAACAATGCAATCCGCGGTAACGGTATCTGTCGATTTCTCTCACTGCCCTTCATCCTTATGAATCCGCCAGGATTTGGAAAACAGAGTTACGGTGGATTACGAAACTAATGCATTCATTAACTCGATACGCATACGAAAGACGTTTAATTGTGTGCAAATTCTCACCTAATTAACTTTTCTTTGCAGATTTCTCGGCATCTTCATCATGACGTTTTTCTTTTGTTGTTGCTGCTGTTTTTGCTGTGGAAAGCAGATCATTTGCATAAATCGACTTACGCAGCAACAACTGGAAGCGGTCAAAGCAGAGTGCGATAAGAAAAACTCGGAATCTGTCGCCCTAAAAACGCCCAACCGTCTGGACGTGATCGCAGCACCGAAGGCGTCGACCTCATCGCTTAATTTCCTGAAACCGGCGGCGAAGCACACTTTGTCGTCGAGCAGCCCGAATTTGAGATCGGTCTCGCCGGCGACTTCACCTACTTCGCATTCTTCAAAAGAAAGCCTGATTGCCAAGCTGCACCAGCGTCTTGTCGTTCCCGGCGTCTGATTAGTGAGCAGTGGTTTTGTGATAGTTATTGTGAAAAAGTATGGACTGTATTGCGCAATACATGGATTTCTTCGTGCTCCTACATAGGTTAATATGGAAAATACAAGTTAAGAGAGAAGGAAACAAGAGATGGTCGAATTTTGAACCACGCGCAAGCACAAGTGGGCGCAAGACAAAAGTGTATCACGATATCAGAGGTTTCTGTTTCATCGCCAATCGCCTTTATCTGCCAAAATTTGCCCTGTAATACAGAGCGTTCCAAAATTAATGTTTCCGCCACAGCCCGAAAGCTGAGCAGAACAATGAAGTACCTCAAAAGACTGGGTAAAAACCGAATATAGCGTGAAATATTCAGATTCATTTCTGCGCCGTGACATAAATATTACAGGTAGGGAAGTACTGAAAGAATGTTGCTTGCGTCGGCAAGGGGATTGGAAATGACAAGTTCGACACATTTTATTCACCAACAGTATCACAAATTCAATCTCTTATTGATTTCAAACATCTCATTTCTACGCTATTTTGCGTAAAAGAAATCTTCGATAGATCAGAGTTATCGTATCTTGCTACTTTCTATATCTAAAGTATTGGGAAATTTTATAAAACACCTTGGACAAGATTGTTTATTGGCGTTTGAGTACGAAAACTGAATTTGACTCGAGCGCAGCATGTAAAATCATATCGCGCTGCTCGTTGCTCGCCTTAATACAGATTCTACAAATGTGGTTGGATCGCAAGGACGAGGAGAATATTGCTCTTCGAGCAGAGCATTCCAAAATTACCGAGGCGTTCGCCACAACCCGAGAGTTGAGCAGAACATTGAAGTACCTCAATACGTTGGGTAAAAACCGACACTGATGATGAATTCTCAGATTAATTTTCGTGTATCAACACACCAAAGACGGGTTAGTGCGTTGCTAGGCAACGAATGGCTCGCGTAGGCCGCAGCGTTCGTGGACGATGCGCGCGCTGAGCGGTCGATGGACAATCAGCAGTCACGTTTATGCCGACACCGCCGCGTCCTCGCATATCTTGTTAGAAATCGTTTTTAAAGCTACTAATTTTGTATATAATCCGTGACAAATACACAATATTACCCTTCTTAAATGTTCTTTCATACATGAAGCAATAATAAGTGCAATAAGCAATTACAATAATAAGCATTACGGCGACAGTTCAATCGTTATGTCTGTCTTCGCCGTGATCTCCACCGGATTACGATCAACTTAGGTCTGCCTCCCTCCGCGTTAGTGGACAAAATCAACTGATGGTCTGTGCTGTCTTCGTTAGCATAGAAAGAAGGAGTGGTCTGCGCTAGCAAACAACACACTTTTAGAGATTGGTGTGTACTTATCGTTCGCTCTCTTGACGCTTCTCAGTTAATCCGCGTTTGCTATTCATGTTAGGGTTGGTCAAGAGCACTGCCGTCTTTATTCAAAAACTATATTAGCTTTACTTTGACAGGAGTACTTGCTTTTATTAACATAACATTTCATATAATAAAGGCTAATAAGAATCGCAGGGTGAGTATTGTTCATAAAAGCGTGAATATTTTTGTTATATAAAATTACCAAGCGATTAATATTGTTTGTGATGAAAAAATTACTAGAGTGTCAATATTTTATGAATTATACATGGAATTATTGGATTAATACCAGAAGTATTCATGTTTTCGTAAATAATGCAGGAAAAATAGCTGAAGTTAGCGTTCATTACCTGATGTTTGGTTTAATGGCATAATGCTCAAATTTCTTAATCAGAGAGGAAACAGCGAAAGAAACACCGTAGCACCGAGTTATATTTTGCAAAAAAATCATTGCGAGACTGACACGATATGTGATAGAAATAAAGCTGGAAGAATGAGTAGGCACAGTCGCGAGACGAGTTAAGCGCTTGCATACTTTCGATCGAGATAAAACTTCGCGTTCCTCTTGCAGTCGAAAAACTGATATTTTACTTGGTTAGGCGAGTAGGTACATTTTTGCCGCTTTGTTTCAAGTCTAATTGAGATGAAGCTCTTTCAATTATTTACGCTCACTGAAGTCCCAAGCATTTGATATTAAACGCTCCTGTAATAGCATTATTGATCCTTTAACAAATCGAACAAACTTCGGCGTGTCTTTGATGTGTGCTATTTCACACCATTCTACGTTAGGTGCGCCGTTACTTATGTCAACGACTGATTTTGTGCCCGTTGCGTTAACGTCGAGCATAAGCATATAGAAGTCTGTGCACGATAAAAATGTTCTCTCTTCTTTCCTTCTCCATCTATTTCTTCAACTAGATAGACATGAAACGTGAGCGTTGGGTATTGAATAATTATACTACTCTGATAATTATCGGTCCAAGTCGCTTAATCGTCCTGCAGTCCTGCAGCGTTTGCTTAGTGATTGCAATGAGGAGTGAGCCTCGACCATCACATTACTTCCGTTCTTTCAAAAAGTTAAATGCGTTTCAGCTCTGTGTGCTTCTTGTTGGGGCTTATTTTTCCACATCTTAACAACAACACTTTACTTTTAGTGCTAAAAAGCTTTTAAATACTTACTGACTGTCATTTGCTGTAAATCCTGACTCGAGATTTTCAAAAATGAAGCGATTGCGAAGCTGTGTAGCGCAGTTCTTTGCGACTGTCTTCACCTAGAGTCTCGGCTTTGCTGGCTTTGAGGGAGCTAATCACGTATGATATGACCCCTTTCAAACTTTCAGAAAATTTTGACCTTTCGCCAATAGTCAGTTGGAGTCTATCGCGTTTGAGAAGGATGGCACCGCAGTCCGAAACTTAAACGCAAAATATTGTTAACAAGAATGTCGCGTTTGAGGGTTGCAGGCCAATTTTCACGTCTTTACAGGCCTCAGGCGAAAGCTTGACTTATTTGAACTAGCCGAAGATGAATGAACCAAAGCAACTTCAACGGGATATCTCGTTAGTTGACTCAGTGAACACAGCTCATTCTGAAACAAGTCCTTGGAGAAATCGATCGTGCTGTTGCTCAGGATTAAGGGGAAAAATGGAATCTCGCACATTTTGGCACGGAGCCCTCACAATTGTCACTTTAATTGTTTGGTGGGTATCATATTTGAGAATAATTATGTATACGAATAGAGTGAGCATTAGGGAGACAAGCTGGGACCAGTTTTATGAAACTGTTCAGAATTGAAGAATTGGGCAGCAGTTCTCAGCTCCCATCTCCCCATAATAATCTGCAAAATTTCTACTCGAGTGAAACTGAGACGCGGTTTTGCAATTGTCAACATTCGACAGTTTCATGAAATAAGTCCTTGAGTATCTGCAGTGAGGTGCGCCTCCCCCAAGACGTCCATTTTAAATACTCTCCCCACAGGCGCCGATCTGTGCGTTCAAACTGCCGTATTCGGTAGAATGGCTATATTGATTCTTTGTTTAATTCCTGACTCCCTGCTTTGCGAAAGTTCGACCATTATTGAGCAATCAAGAGGGACTTGCAATGTAAATTTCAGTTACGGAATGTTTTATATGGCTCGATTACTTATTGCGGCGGCGGCCGATAAAATGATTGAAACGTGGACAGATGAACGCGGCGAAGAATCTTCTGAAAGCAGCACGGAAGAATCATTTCCGATATTAATTGGTATGTTCCAGTGACAGTTTGATTCTCTTGCTTTGAGCCTGTCGCCTCCAACGTTCGTACAAAATTATTATTATTGTTATCAGAGGACGAAACGCCGTAAAAAATTTTCTAGCGTTGAGTTATGGGGGATATGTTCAGTCCTCATATCCATCCAAAATGTGTTTTATCGCCGATGTGTATTTAAAACAAAATCTAAACGCTCCTTTCCTCATTGAATTATTTATCATATTTATAATCACGATGGGAATACCGTGAAATCAAAGCCAAGTAAAGAAAGGGAATATGGAATAGTGTGAAATTATTGACAAGAATTGTCGTTTCGGTGATTGCCATATATCCCATCCATTAGGTAGACGGCGAAACATTTACATCGCATTTCGAGAGTAAGGAAGAAGCAGCCGAATTTGTGGAAAATTTGAAGGAGGCGACGTACTTTTCATCCATCGCATTGGTGAGCTGATGCTGCATATTTTTATAACTGAAAATACAATTTGCGCTGTAACAAGTTTTCAGGGCCTGTTTGCTGGCGGTGCGCTTGGCGATATTTTCGAATCGCGAATCGTTATATCGATCGGATTAGTTGCGTCAGGTGTCTCGGTGACATTTTATTTTTTATTGTAAATTATTCTTTTGCTTAATAGGAGCATAATTTATATTTTCAAAATTTATGATTATTGTCTTGAAATTAAATATTAAATATTGTTCGTTTAGCTGATCTTCTACGGTTTTCTGCCAGAGACTGTTCATTTCTTCAGCAAGCCGTATTTAATAGTCACATGTGCGCTCGTTGGCTTTTTTGGCGGCTTCGGTTGGCCGAATATTGTCAAAATTGTAATAGGATGGAGACCGGAAAGAAAGTCATTAGCATTTACGATGATGCTGTTCGCTTTGGGCGAGTACTCGGGTCGCTCGTTACTTTCAGACCATTTTATTCATTTTGAAGATTACGGATTCGAAGTAAGTTAATTTACTGCTATGATGACGCAACCTTTTTGCGAGTTTTTGTTTAGTTTTCATAATCGATGATGAAGTCTATCATATCATTGCCAAGCCGCTTTTTTATCAATGATATCGCCATCAGTTTCTTAAAAGTGAGAATGCTCTCAAATCTGAGGAACGTTTGGCTTTATCAAGTCAATTTAAAATGCTTTTTTACTGAAGTATACTTAAATGCAATCAAATTTCAATCCTCTTCCGCAACTCTCGTTAAATATGATTATCACATGTGTTTTAGTTTGCATTTTTGGCTGTTGGCAGCGTACTCGTCGCATATTCTTTTGTAATTTATTTCGGAATCGTTGATAGTGTCAAGGATATGAGTAAGTTTCTCCTCAGATTGACAGATTAATTTGCTATTTATTCCAGCAATTAAACTTTAAGGCTTTTACGTTCCACAAAATGGTCATAGTGAAGAGCATCACTATCACTTTGATTTGAATCTCAGCGGCTATCAACTGTACCTGGAGATCAGTATGGTATGATAAACTGTTGCGTTTAACAAATTAGCCAAATATCAACTGACCTAATCCCAAAAGAAACAGAAATATGCAGAAACTGATATACTACTCTTCTGTAAACTTGCTCGCGTAATCAGAGAATAGGAAAGGATTTCCAACTTGACACAAATAATTTCTTAACACTGATGATGAAAATAATTAAGTGAACATTTGCGAATTCGGTCCTCTTATTGAATTCTTGGATATGTATCGAACTGGGTCCTTCCTTTCATAAGAAATTTTTTAAACGTTCAAGTTTTTGTTCTTAACATTATGCTCAGTTCGCTTTGATACTTCAGTTCTCAGCATCGCTTCTACTGATTCGAATGGTCGACTTTGAATTGTTTTATTACAATCCGCTGCTGTATCAACTTGGCACAGTTCTCGCTGGGATAACCGAAGGAGCTATCTCAGTACGGCGCACTTTTATTATTAACCAAAACTTTGTTTGATACTGCTTCCTCTTATAGTTCGTTTATGTTTCGGAATAAGCCCATTTGACTCAGATCACCCACAAATTTTGGCACTTCTGAGATTTCTTAGTAAAAAAATCGTTAGATTTGTCACTCTCTTTGTTTTTGGGTATACCGCTGAGACTGTATAAGATGATTTGTTTAGGATTTCATCGGAAGCCGTTCCCCAATCGTTGGCATATTGATGACAATATCTCTAATCACAATGATTGCTGGCTATTCAGGTAAGCACATTTAAGCTTGATACCGTCTCATTTTCACCCGAAATTGTCACAGAAATCAAAGGAGCATATTCGACTGATCGTTAGCAGTATAGGGGTGTACTTTTTGAAGCGTCGGTTGTTTGCAAAGGTTGGAAAAGTACGGCTTCTGCAATGTTAGAATATTATTTTTCACTTAATTGATTAGAAATGCATGAGTTATTGACTCACTTTTGAAACAGCAAGTTATTGAGGATTCGCATAAATAGATGACATCTTTCCAAGCGAAACTAAGTATACTTCTTCTTAACTCGAATTATCAAACCAGAGCTCAGTACACGATATTACATGATACACTTTCGCGTTTTCCTTCAGGAAAAAGCGATGCATCTATCTTGGTCACTACCGCAGTTGGAATAACAATAGAAGGCGCCGTTGACTTGATTCAAGGCGTTATCGCATCGGAAGTCGGAATGGCTGCAACCAAATCGAACAATATAAATCGCGTCGGTCTCGTAACCGGTAAACGGAAAGGCAAGTAAATTTTGTGCAGAGAGTAAAGCGTATTTTGCAGGCATAATTTCATTTTTCGGTGCAGTTGGTCTGGCTGCCGGTCGAATCTACGGGCCAGTGGTCTTTAAGCATCATGGGTTCCAAACGACGTTCTACATTTTCGCAGCATGTGTATGTGTTTCTAATATGAAGTGGGAGAAGCGAGGTAGCAAGTAGTCGGTCTCCTCTTTTGTACTTAATCTTATCTCGGTACCGTTCAGTATTATCACGGATTTTCCGCAAAACAAAAAATTGGTTAAATTATTCCGTTATTTCAGTTAACACCTTCAAACTCCTACTCAATCATTTCAACGAAGGACATTAGGTCCCGTTTATACCTAAAACATGTATTTTTATAGCATGTGAAGCACAATATTGCCTTATTAAGTCATATCTCATCGTACTTGAAACATGAGAGATTTGTTATGATCTTTTATTCTTTGTTTATTACCAATGCTGGAAACGAAGAATTCAACTATGTGCATCACATATCAAATAACACGTGTTAGTTTAGGAGCGTAAACACAACCTTATCATATGATCCAGAAGACCGAATAATCGGCGTTCCCCAGATCAAATCCTTCTCTTGATAGCACAATAATTTTGAAAGCATTTGTTTTGTATCATTTACTAAAATGCGGACAATTGATGCTTAGACACTATTAGAAATATATCGATACATAAAATACGAAGTTTCAGAATTTGTTGGCTATCATCGTTCTAGTCAAGCGCATTGTACCGGATGTTAGATCGTTTGTCAGGTCTGTAAAACATCATTTCGAACGCAACACAGCATCGAAGAAAGAGGATGTGCAGATGGCAGAGGATCGCTTTTAAAGTTTATTTTCTACAATCAAAGGATGCCAATTTTGGGATTGTCAACTGCAGCAGAGAGCAGCTTGAATATGATACGTCACGGTTTGGCGGTTTATTGTGCAACTGCGACGTTCTGTCTGTACCCTCACCCATTAAACTTTAAATGTAATCATTCGTTAATTCATACGCCTAATATTGCAAGTAACTAATCGCTAAGCCGCGTTAAAATAGATAAAAGCAATCTACACACCCCAGAGTTAAGGGTGACGGCATTTCCCATTTAACTCGATCGAGTTAAAAAAGTTTTCACCTTAAAAAATTTTACCGCGACAACGTTACATTCAACTCTGGCCTCTTCAACAAGATATCGGTCTACTCTGGATTCCATATTGTCTTAAGCAATTCGAAATGTCGAATTTGTTCTTGAGTCCGTCCATCGGTTCTCACTTCCAGCGCATCCGAACAGTTCGCGGAAATTCTATCGACCAAATTCAGCTGGCTCCTGCGGACGATCTTTTTTCTCCAAAATAACAACAGTGGAAGTAGGACGCAATAGATCGGTTGCCAACTCATTGTCTCCATAAGAAATGGATAGTCGCGCGGGTCGATGTCTCTTTTGATCGCCGGGTATACTGCGAAGAAGCAAAGTGGCACAAAGAAAAATAAGAAATGCATCCATACCTGAAATTTCACACAAATCATCATTGCCTTTATGAAAAAGAAGAGTTAATTTGAATTGCGATTAAAGAGGTCGGATGGGGAACAGTCGTCTCGAGGTGAACCCCGTGAACGTCCTTGCTCCAAAACGGCGACATTCAATCCCCAGTCTTCCAGTAAGTTAAGCCGATGCTTTCCCACGCATAGTGAAAAGCCGAAAACTGTTGGATACATATCAAAAAGTTTCAAAGGAGACTCTTAATCAGTTTATCGGTCTTATTAAGTGGCAAATCCAAAAAGAGAATGTCCCAAGGTCGAGATGTTATTTCATGCGATTAAATTATTTTCAAAAAATCAATTTTTGTTTCTTGTCTACTGGGCTAGCTCTTATGACTTCGCACAATATAGGGCCCTGACTGATAATAAGTACATCTGTCAAGCGATAAAGCAAAAAAGATCTGCTGACTGGCAATCAATACCATTGGAATCATCAATTTTGTGGCGCGGATGTTTTCGTCCATTTGATATTTCTCCGTTAAAGAGGCGTAATGCAGCTTCTTTCTCTTCACTTGATTGATATATAGTATGTAGTAGAACATTGCCAAAGCAACGATCTCTGTTGTGGCGAGGAAAAAACTTATTAATGATATGCGCTGTTTGTTGTATTTGTTCGCAATGGCGCAGTAAGACAGTGAAATGAGTGGATCGGTGTCGTATACCATTATGCCCAAGGTAATGAAAGGTAGAATCCACTGAAACGTCTTTTTAATCATTTAAAGTTCTCGTGTCACTCACGCGCTTTGTGTCCCTTTTGGAACTGATTGTACACACCGGTCTTTTTCATATAACTAATGGAACTAAGGTAACTGCTATAATTGTAATTATGTGGAGTACGGCGATTAGTCAGCCATAATACGCGCGGGAAAATTCGTCGCGCCCACGTCACAACTGATCAATTATCGCAAATATTGCTGGTCCCTACCGCTAACAGCGCTAATTTTAAGTAGTACTGTTAAGAAATGAGTGAAACAGTCAATGCGAAAAATGAGATACCAGCTACTAAAGTCATTAACGCTTGCTTGCTGTTCTCTACCAAGGAATCATATTTGGCCTCAAGGCGCTAATTACATGAGCATAGATTATGGCACGAGACCTACTCGAGCAGATAAATATTATATAAACACTAAAAATATAGCAGAATACATATCTGCATGCCAGGACAAAATTATGTTGCATTCAAATTACCGCCATTACAACTAGATAAAGGTTCTTGCCTGGAGTAGGGCGAGAATGTAGCCGAGCAGGGCGCCGCTCTGTTCATAGGTATGAAACAGTCTCGTAGCGACGACCCGTTCTATAGCCATCATGAACTGAGTCCAAATAGTCGTGTAATAAGTTATCGTTACGGGGTAGCGGAGCAGCTGGCACCTGGTGCCAGACGTTAAGAGGTCGCATGGCTCTTCATAATTGGAAAATTTGAGCAAATCTGCGCTGTGCAGCGCTATTGTCGCTACACCCTGAAACGAGACCAAACCGATCATTTTACATTAAAGGGGCGATTACATAGCTGCGACGTGCGACGTGCGACCTGCAACCAAACTTTGGTTGCTAGGGGTGATTACATTGCTGCAACCGTTCTTACCGTATCTAGCAAAAGGAGTGCGGGAAACTCCATTGTCCTTCATGGGTTTCATTTGTTCAAAGTTCATTTATTTAAATATACCGTAATTTCACAATACTTCGTGCGAAGACCGCAGGGAAATTCAAAAATGGTTGCAAGGGTCTACGACGTGCGATCAGAATGATTTGATCCCCCGTCCCCCGTCGCACGTCGCACGTCGCAGC
Source organism: Plectus sambesii (assembly GCA_002796945.1). NCBI lineage: Eukaryota > Metazoa > Nematoda > Chromadorea > Plectida > Plectidae > Plectus > Plectus sambesii. Next base: position 21,318 of record NIUQ01001870.1, read on the forward strand.
TATGTAATCACCCCTTAACCGAGAACTCAAGCTACGCAACAGATTGGTTTTTATACACGCGTTCGATTACGCAGAATTTGATATCCCTTTTTTGCCGAAGTACGCTCTAAAGAAACGGAAAATGCAAATACAATTAAGGTCGCTGAGCGTTCAGATTGCTAATACAAAAATTTGAACTGGATTTTTTTGTATTCCTGGTCATTTTGTACGCTAAATTCAATATAGGGTTTCCAACACTGCAATTTGTGATAACTTCGGCGTTCTCTAATCTTAATATTCTCCGTCATTTTCGTTCATATGTAGATCTTGCGATGCGCGGCCCGACGCCAGTTTCATAATACTATTGTAAGGGTCATTCAATTTCACATTTTCTATCAGACGTATTTACATTTTCACATGACCCTCAGTTTTATGAAATTGTTTGCTGTGGAGTATAAGCGACCGCACGTCGTCGGTTGCTAACGTCGGTTTATTTTAGTAACTTGAAATTGTGTTAGCATATTTACCTGAAGCAAAACGGAGAAGTGATGACTGAGCAAGAGAATCCTGGCGTTCTTGTGGTATTCCAAATATGGTCCTTGATTACAGAGCAGTGCAAGTATTAGAACGACCGCAATCACGGAGAGAAGGATTCTTGAGAGAAGGATTGCTTTGAACAAATAATCTTCGGCGATGTATACGGCAGCATCGCATAGCGTCGTATTATTCATATCGCTGATCTGCGGTGGTTTCAGGGACGACTTTGGGTATTCATCAGGAATGATCCCCAATATATTTCTGAATGTACTTATTTGAATTAACACTCTTTATCGTAAGAATCTTGATCAAAGCAGTTCGCGAAAAGCCGACACACACACCTCGTCTCTCACTCGACTCTGTCCACCTCAGAGTGTCGCCACGTCCGCAAGAGCTGCCATTTAATATACTGTTATACTCATCATCTTAGCGATAGACTTAAGAGTTGCTCTATGGAACTGATATTAGGCGCGATTTTGATGTTATGAACACAAGCCTGACGCAGCAATGACCTCGCTTCCTTTTCCTTCCTGTTCCTATAGCGCGCTATAAGGATATGTGTTATTCGATATTATTCGATATTTATTAAACACGATAAACTGAAATATAGACGGGCCCATAAAAGCTGTGAAAAGACAACACAGCTTTCCACTCTGTTGGCAAAGAAGAGTGTTACCACCGACGATGCGCATACGGCTACGGACAATCTGCGCTGTCTCTGCTGCAAAACTAACGGATGAAACTGTCGCCGCACATTCAACGGCTAAAATCGCGCAAAATTCAACTTCTCTCGGCCTACTAGAAACCTGTTGCTTCTCCTGCGCTTGCATAACAGACATTTGATAACCAGCACGAGATGTAGCCAAGATATACAGGATTTCACTCTCTTTATAATGACGAAATGGCACAATGTATAACTCTCATCATTGTCATAGTGACCGTAAATTGACGCTCATTACTCTCTTCATTTCCTACTATATCATTATCTTCAGTAAAGGTTCGATACCTCAGACATATGATATTCGATTTTAATGAGACTTTCCCAACTACATCCTTTGAACCTTTCTATCACATGATAAGTTTAAATCAAATTAACTCTTTCGCCCTTCGTTCCTATTTCATACTTTTATTTCTAGTGGCTGAGATATTATTATGATCAGCACCAATATGAGATAAAAATATTTGTACAGCCCATGCTCACATGGGGGATTTGTACTTTGATACATTTTATCCCTTTCACGAGAATCTTGTTTTGGAGTAAACAGAATTAATCAAACAGCGCAAGTGTAAATTCAAATCATTTTTTAAAATTCACTTTTACCTCTTGATTTAACTACTACTATCACTCTGAAGCTACTCTAATATACCCTCGTAGTCGTACATTCGCGTCAACTATTCCTATTTGTTTATTGCACTAAAGCGAAATTCATTAAGGTCATTTCTTTCCTATTTAAACTCCGGATCTGTGATCTAGGTTGCGATGTAAGGAACTTTGCTGAAATATTAATGGGCACAACCTAAGAGGATCGCCGTTAAGAAGAAAAGGATCTGGGAAAATATTAATTAAAAATATGTCACGCAGAAAGCAATACGTCAGCCAATTCTTAATGGATCTATCATAGAGCAAGCGCTACGTCAATGAAAAGCCAATACGCAAGGGTGCACAGTGGGAATTTTTCCATTGCTGCATTATATCTGCTCTGACGACCATTAATGAGAGTAACAGAGCAAGTGCTTAGCCAAAAAGGAAGACTTTATTAAAAACGCATGAATTGTGTCGCTTACATCAAAGTTCTTGTTCCAGATTTGCTCGCGATACGAAGATATATATTGCTGCATTTGCAAATATCTTTATATAAAGAAGATGTGCCGTCGTTTGCAGCAGAACGGGGCGGATAAACGAACTCTTTAGGTGTGGTGTAAATAAAATAATAATTAATAGTTCAGTATTATACTTTACTTAATATGACTGATATTGAATTGAATAATTCTTTTCCAACAGGCTAAAAAATTTGCATATCCACCCTCTTTTTGACGACAGGAGGCCGCAGCATGCAGATTTCGAAAAAAAAAGTTCATGCAAATTATTGCGACAAATGAAAGAACTGTACAGGGTGCGAAATTTACAGGTCTACTAGGATTTTAGCACGTTGAAGCCTGCAATATTAAAAACGTACTGACCGACGAACATGTTAATCGCATACGGTTGACTGAGCGACCAAGTGGCAAAAAGTGGACGATTCAATGCATACTACCTAAGAATTTGTAAAGAGAGGTTATGGATGATCAGATGATGTTCAGCCTATAGTTCAAAGGATGAGCACGACGAATTAATCTCACTTTCCATCCCCTAACTGATGAATTAAATGATTAAATGGAAATGCCAATCTGTATTAATCCGCTCCCTGACTACTATTGATCAGATTAATTATTTGTCACCAAAAGAGATGATCGCAAGAGTGTGCGGTAACACCCTCTCGCAACGAAAAGAAGTTGGAGGGGGCACTTTCTCGAACGAAGAATCGAGTATGAGTAGCGAGTGTTAGGGAATATTTCAAGTATTACCTGAAAAGCAAGGCAGAACTGAAGGGGGGACAGGCAACAACAGTCGAATCAGCGTTTATTTTTGGTTATTGCTGCAAAGTAATCCCGCGCTGGAGGCCCACTGGGCCAGAATTTGTACTTAGGCAAAAGTTCCTTTGAGAGCTAATTGTAAAAACATTTGAACTAGCGCAACGTAGAACAAATTGAACTACGCACTAATGATTCGCTTTAAAAGATCTCTCGCGCACGGGATTCTGGATTGCCATGGAGATGTATTCGTTCTCCTTGTTAAGTGGAGCCGAAAGTTGAATGTTCACTTACTATCGCGCCTCATTAACTAGCCGCACTTGACGTTATAGAACGTTGAACCGAATCAAACCTTCTGCCGGAAACTCTCTGAGAGGATCGCCGTCAGTCCTATCGCAACAATGATTATATTCTGCTCCGCAAAGACAGAGACGAGAAGCTTGTATGCTGGCATAATTTGGGCTATACAATGTCAATAGGAGAAATGTCAGATTATTTTGTGTTCTATTGTTTTCATGCACTTGCCTTCAGGCACGGTCTGAATACGAGTTGATCAGCGGGATATATATAGTGTGTCGATCACAGCAGACTGAGTCATGCCGCCACGTTTTCCGTGTTCGTGTCATTAGAAACGAGTTGTTTTAATTAAAATTGTGTGTTGGTGATCATTGTGTAAGAGGATGAAGAGAACTCTCTCATGCATCCCCCGTCGTAAACCATCAGTATACCGCCACGTTTAGCCCATTCGCGGAAATCTGAGTTTTATTAATTTTGCTCCGATCTGTTTTCACCCAAAGAACCAAAATGTCACTCGATCTTTAGAGCCACTGACATTCAACGTCCGCTCTTGATCTGCACTATAATCATCGTCAGAGAAATGATTTGAGTAAAAATTAAAGTTGCAGACAATATTTTTCGTTGTATACTATTGCATTTTGTCATTAACTGCGCAACACGATAAAAATATCTGTTATATGTGTACACAGAATCATTCAAAGCTCTAAATAAAATCCTTTCACATTGTTACTTGTCACACTCGCAACGTGCGTTGTGCAGCTTATTTCTAAATTTCATTCTTCTCTTAAAGCAATAACCGAAATCGACAGAGAAGGTGTCAGAATAATTTGAATGCGCTGCCACCTTGTGCAAAGTAAAGACAATGAATATACGCATGAATATTTCTGCGACTAAAATATTCATGTTTTCCATCGAACTTCAGAAGCCATTGCATTATTTATGCGGCCTACTCATAGACGAGCACAACCAACGCTCTCTTTATCTACGCTGTATACTCCAGCCTCAAACATGGAGCTAGAGCCGACGAACTGGAGGAGTCAAACGATTGATGGAGTTTCGTAAACTAGAAGGAAAATAAATACCTAAATGTAAAAGGCCATCGTGACCTTCAGAAAAACAGGTGAATTTCCTCTGTCCCGTTAATAATCACCCAGCGGTCACTTTGCCATCGTGCGATGATGCGAAAATATTTTCAAAAAGCAGTAAGAAGTTATGAGTCTGACTTTCCGCTTCAGAGAATTGCCATCTTCTGCAGAGAATTCTTATCTCCCCTTTAGAAGCTTGTTATTATTGCCTTTTTATCTTGCACTGATGAGTACTTAGGGAACCTTTTAACTTCGGGAAAAGAAAACACCGTGTTTAGGCTTGTAAAGATTGCAATGTATAACGGGGGAGCTGAGGTTACGAGACAGAGGGGAAATCCTCTAGATTTGCAGCATTCTCTCCAGCAGTTTTGACGGACTATCATGAATTTCCCCATAAATCTCTTGATTTATTTTCCTTCCGTCTTTCGCCTGATTCCGTAAATTGTCCGTTCCAATTGCACTCCTGGTACAAGCTGTCAAAAAGATTCTTAAAATGATCATCTATCTCAGTAGAACGAAGTTTAGCTAAAAAACCTAACTGAATCGAGTTTATTTCATTCAAAAAGTATGAAAGAGTGGTAAACTTGTTCAGTTATTGTGTGAACAAATTTTGCTTATATCAGTCGAAATAGCGATA